>JAYJMB010060093.1:0-18688 GCA_036873735.1 Pouteria campechiana | reverse complement strand
GGAAAAAAGAAAGGAAATGATGTGATAGGATGTGGTTAATGACTGAAAATAGACTGAATAAATATAAAATAGAAAAACTTTTTGGATGAAAAGATAGGGGGTGATTATTGAGAATGTAGGTAAAGGTGGGGAAAAGTAGGTTGTTTGGATAAGTGAAGGTAGTTAAATGCAGCTTCAATCAAAAGAAGAAGGGAAAAGGAGGAAAAAAGATTTCGTCCCCTTAATACCTAACAAGGCCTATGACAAAATAATATAATGAAATATGAAAAATAGTATGATGACTGTGTACCCAGTAAGGCAATGAGTAGGAGAGGTGGGCTCATTTTAAAAATATGAGGGTAATGATGAAAAAATGATAGAGATAGGAAGTCAAATAGTAGAGGTAACTACAGGAAAAAAGGGATGTAGAGAGGGTAAACACCTGTTTAGCTTGATGTAAAATTCTTTTCAAGTAAAAAAAAAAAATGGAAAATGGGGATGGGTAACTGTAAATGGTTTACACCCTCTATTTACACCTTGCCAGAAATACCCAAATTTATGCTCTTGCTTTGTATTTCTTTTTCTGTCTAACATTCTGCTCTTTAAGCTCCTTAATCAATTTATTGATGCATATCAAACTATTTCTCTCTTAAATTCCTTAATTTTGATCAACTTGTTGGGGTGATACCTGACTGAAAATGATGCAATATCTGCTGGTAAGGGTGCATGACATTGACAAAAGAAAGTATATTGTTACTGCTAGTGCAAAGAAGTTATTCATCTCTTTGTTTTGCCAAAGGAAAAACTTGAACAATGCACATCTCTTTCTTTCTTCCTACCATTGTTTTCCCACTGAAAAAGGTTTCCTCCTTCTTGAGCAACAGATCACACAACTTCATCATTCTATAATACAGCGTCAAACCAAACCAATGTAAATGTCCTCTATAGTACTTTTCTACCATGTTTGCTGAAATGCTGCTAGCCTGGACATGCCCTACTGTCAGTAGTATAGTTTAGGGGCTTATTAAGTGTAAATGTATTATATAGTTACATTTTTTGTGATGCTTGTCACAATTTCCCAGTGCCGCTTTAATATTTAAGATGTGAATATATGTAATTGTTGCCTTTTAGTGGTAATTGTGACAATACAGAATATTTTTAGCCTCACGTGTCATATATCTTCTGTTTATGAGATAAGAATACCAATTTGGGACCTTAATCTTGATTTTATTCTGTCCTACTACCTATGGTAACCTCTTGATACTCCACAGGGCATTCTAGCAGAGGGGGAAATATCTGCCGCACAACGAAGAGCATCATCAGAGGGTCTTGGACTTATATCTCGACTTGGACATGATGTGTTCACAGCAAGGATGGTTCGTTGCAAATTTAGATTCTTATATGACAAAATTCTTTTGCTAGAGATATCAATGGTTTATGTTTTCAAACTTTTCAGAGCCAAACCTGTTATACCTTCTTCATTGAGTATGTTTCTGGTGAAGCTACTTACAGATGTATGATTTCAAAAAGGCTACTGTAGCGAATGTTATATATATATATATATATATTTCCTTTTGGATTTTAAATCAGTTTGAAATTTTCAATGCATTTCATCATTATGATGACAGCCTTGTTCACCTATTTTTTTATTGGTACTTTTCTTCCACATCTATAGTACATATAACCCATTACTAAATTTTTACTCCCTGGTTGTTTGTCATTCTTATTGAGCTGCTTACTTGTGTCAAACAGACTCGATCTCTGCTTGGAGATCTTGTTGCAACAACAGATTCAAGTTATGGTGCATCCATTGCACTTGCACTTGGCTGCATTCATCGCAGGTAATGTTACAGAACTATAGAATGAAGGTTCAAGAACATTTCAGAGGGTACTTAAGAACTGGCGTCTCATTTTTTGTATAACACAAATATTACTTGATTATTCTCTTTTCCCTGATTCTTTGTAGATGCTTTATAGGGTTTGAATTCTTCAATGGAAAACATGAAAATATGAGTTGTTGTGTCATTTCTTTTGCCTCATGTGATGCCTTTCGAAATTTTGCATTCTCACTTGTGAAGTATTTTCAACCTCCAAAATAAAGTTGATCATATCTTTTTTCAACTCTTCTAGATTTTCCATCTTCTCAACAATTTCAATTCTCCATCTTAGTTGAAGCATCAATAATCTCGATTGGGCCATTGAATAATTCCTAACCAAGTCAACTTTTTTTGTTTGTTCTTCTAGCTCCAGCAATGGATAATCTAATGAAGACCTCTCACCAATGAACTGTTTAGACTCAAGAATGGGCAATCAGTGCTCTTGGAGTGTAAGAATGGTTGGAAAGATGCCATTGGAACTTATAATACTTTAAGTTTGCCCATTATGTAAAGTTTGTCTCACATTAGACTCTTGAAGATCTTCCCTTGAGCCTTCCATGAGATGTGTCCATTGTAGACATTAAAGTTTGAATTTGGGCTAGAAACTTTTTGAGGCTTTCCTGAAATTGAATTAAACTTCACATGTTTGGGATGAGGTATCTAATTTAGATGCGATTTCATCCTTGGTTACCATAATTTCTTAAAAATTTGTGATTTTTTCTCTTGAAATTTCAGAAAATGAGGCTTTTTTATAATTTTCTGAAATGGGGTTGTTTTGTAATTTTAAGAAACTCAAGTGTCAGCATGCATTTTTTTCAGAATAGTAGGGTGATTCTGCAGTTTTTTGAAAGATCGGTCTGTTTGTGTAATTTTTTTAACATAGGGACCTTTTGTAAACTTTTAGAAACTCAAGGGTCTGTTTGTAAAAATTCAAGCCAATGACCATTCTTCTCCTTCAGACTGCAAACGGCAGTGATAACAAAGCTTTAGCGCTGTGTTGATACAAGAGATTCCTGATGCGAAGAATAAACCCTTGGGCATCAGCAACATGTTTCAACACTACACTGATGCACGCTGTTGCTGAACTGTGCCAGAAACATGGAAGAAGATTTGATCTGATTAAGGCAAGTAGGAATCAACAACAGAGAGGTCAATAAATGGTTTTGGCAGTGGGTTTCACCAAGAGATAGTGTCAAGACTCTGCCATCTTGATGGCTTCTGTCTAGTCTGAAGTTATTGATAATGAAGGATGAGTTGATAACTTCTCAATTAATCTTCTGGTAGCATGATTGTTTTTACAAAACTCTACAATGCCTACCCTCAAAACTGTCTGAAACAAGAAGCTGAGGCACTTGGATGATGATGTTGGAATGTGTGAAAGAGGTTGCACCATTGTGTAGGAAGACAATATGATGGCAGTTGCTTCATATAGTGTAGTTACACCTGGTTGGCAAAAGTGGGCCACGAAATTGATCAGCAATTTTGATTAGTTGTGGATGACAGATGCACAAGGGAATCAAAGAGATATCCCTTTCTTTTCTTGTCGACAGCAATCCCGTTTTACTGTCTTCTCTGGCAGCAGTGTGTTCCAGACTTTATTTTTTCATGTAGATGACAGATGGAGACTGAACAATGATTGAATGGTGTGGATGATGTCGGCCATGGCAGTGAATGATGATGGATGTGGGTGTGTGAAGGCATTGAATATGAAATTTGACACTAGGATTTGCTCTAATACCAAATTGATGTAGGATAAAATACCCTAAACCCAGATAATTGAAAAAAAAGAGGAGAAGACAATGGTAGAAAAAGGTAGATCCTCTCGAAGGGGATAAGAAGGGAAGAAAGAAGAGAAAAGTAGATGAATGAGGGAGACTCAGGAAGCAACAGAGGAAGTCACATAGTTGTTAAAGGCACATCTAAGCGCAAGGTGGTTCAAGGCGCAACAATAGTGCTTCAGCAAGCCTAAGGCGAGGCGCTTTCCAATAGGCGCATCAAAGGTGCGCCTTTTTGCGACTTTTGTGAAAATATGAGGTGCGCTTCTAGCGCCTTTCAACAAAATCGCTTTTACCGCCCTTGGATTTCATTTCCTCCTCCTTTCCTTCCCAAACAGGCCACTCACAACAGCAGAAATCGTGAAAACGGAAGCGATTCCAGCTAAACATGTATCCAAGTATGCTGAAATCCTCCATTTCTGATTTAGCTCTAAATTCTCTCTTTTGGGTTTCTCTCAATATGTTTCGGAAGCAAAAGGTGCGAAGTTGGAATTTTCTGTACCTTTGTTGTGATTTTTTCTCCATCTTTTGCGAGCCCAACTTTGCTTTACTAGTCCCAAATGGACAAAGTGCAAGCTTTCGTTGTTTGGATTTTGCTGCTTCAGTGGTTGGGATGCGTTTGGAGGCACTTTATTTTGTATTTTTGACTTTATTTTGTATTTTTGTCACTAGTTTGATGAACTTCCAGTTATCCTCTTGCTGTAAGCTTGCACAAGGAGGTGTTTTGATGCTCCTGAGTTGGCATCAAGCTTGACTCAGAAAGTAAAGCAGAAAGCCAAAATATATAACTGCATCCACATTTTAATGTAAATGTGTATTTGTTATTATTTTGTGACAAATGCAAATTTCATTACCTGCTCTTTTCTAATTCATATTCTATTATAAATTATTCATTACATTATTTCATCTTTATTTTTAATTTTTACAATGCACCATCCTTTTGAATGCATATAATGCAATTTTTATATACTTTTATTTTAGTGATGTTAATCCTTTAAACTCGACATTTACATATGTAAGGTATTGTAAATATTTTTATAATTTTTATGTAACATGTGCCTTGCTTCATTCGGGCTCACGCCTCACTTGTGTGCCTTGTGCCTAGGCTCCAGGACCCTTTTGCGCCTTAGTGCCGCCTTTAACAACTATGGGAAGACGAAAATTTTATAAACACTTAATTCATCAATAACTCATCAATAACCAAACCATAACTCACAACTGAAGCATCTAAGTTAATTGCGTAAGAGTAAAGCCCTAAATAAAATAAATGAAATACTTACAAGTTGATCTAAGTTTAGATCACTTGATGCAGGCATTAACTAAATGACTAAAATTCTAAATAAAATATCCCTTAAAAATATACAAAAAAAAAACTAAACAAATCTGAAGGTATATTCATTACCCTTACTGCTCAATCGCATTCTCAGTCACTTCCTAAGCTGGTTTGAATCTAAAAGTGGATTTCTACTGTTGGATGCCTTAGGATCCTAATCATTTGGAACTGTTGTGTATGCTTGCTGCTTATGGTGTTTTAAATGTATGATAATTTCTATCTTAGTGTCTCAAGACATTTCATTGAAATGCCACCATATTCCCAGTATTTTTGATGTTTTCTTTAAACTGAGTTGCATTCTTTGCTGCCTATGACACACTGGTATGTTTCAATTTCAAAGAGGCCTCATTTGGTAGATATTTGACTGATGTCCCTAATAGGTTCTTTTCTTCCTGATCCTCTTTTCAATTTCAGATGTTGAAGATCTCATTGTTTAATTGCATGCAGTGCAGGAGGAATGGCATTATCTACTTTGGTGCCTTCTACTGTGAGTTCAATATCTTCATTGGCTAAGAGTTCAAATGCAGACCTCCAAGCCTGGTCGTTGCATGGTCTTCTTCTAACCATTGAAGCAGCTGGTTTGTCCTTTGTTTCCCATGTGCAGGTATTGTTTCACTGGGAACATTCAGTTAGGAACAGCTTATGATGATAATGAGATAAAGCAATGTTCCAGTTATCGCTGATATAATTGATACTTTTTCATGAGATCATGTACGCATGGGTCAGTGAAATGCAGTACTGGGTGATAAATATATTCATAATGTGTTAAATGTTCATATTGGTTCAAAACTTATCTATTATTTATTATTCTTTCCAGATTATTTGTGTTCTAGATTGCATTTTATTTCAAGAATGATTTTCGTAGTCATTAGGCGTTGGCACTGAAAGTGTTGGTTTTCTTATTCTCATTTATAGGCAACGCTCTTCCTTGCTATTGAAATTCTCCTGTCAGAGGAAAATGGCTGGGTTAGTATTCGACAAGGAATAGGTCGCCTTATAAATGCCATCGTGGCTGTCCTCGGACCTGAACTTTCCCCTGGAAGCACCTTTTTTTCACGTTGCAAGGTATCATTATGAATGGGAGCGAATATCTTTGCATAGGCTTACATTTGAAGCCCATATTGTATTTTCTTTGTTTTTTCTTTTTCTTGTATTCTTGCTTGAGTGGCTCTCTCATGTTATTAGGATTAAATCAATCTAAATAACCACATTTTCTTCTCAATTCTTGCAGCAGCACAGTTGTACTGACGTGTTTGTATTTTATTTAGTCTGTTGTTGCAGAGATAAGCTCTGGAGAAGAAACATCAACACTTCTTGAGTATGTCACTTACACAAGTCTATTTTCTTTTAACTTTGGTCAGAATATCTTCTTATGCATATACAGTTTTCCTAGACAATTCATGTTGACTGACATCTTAAAGTTATTGTCAGTGATAGCTAATACATATTACAGGTGCGTCAGGTTCACGCAACAACTTGTACTCTTTGCCCCACAGGCTGTTTCTGTTCATTTCCACATCCAAACGCTTCTCTCTACTCTATCCTCAAGACAGGTACCTCGTATGCATTAGAATGTATTTTAGTATTTGCTGCATAGTTATGTACCTTGGTTTGTGTGCTTCTACCTCACATGCTTTTGCTTGAAACAGCCTACTCTTCGGCATCTTGCTGTATCAACTCTACGGCATCTGGTTGAGAAAGATCCGGTATGAGATTACTAAAAAGCATGGTTCTCTATCCTTTTGCATTGCTGAATTCATTTTTGTGCTCTGATGGTTTTTCTTGCTGTAATTTAGATGCAAAAATGTCATGATTACTAGGTAACTTATTGGCATATACTAAACATCATGCATTCTAGTATCAGTAGAGTTAAAGATTTTGTCTGATACATCTCCTTCCATATCTGTTGTTATCGTTTTTGATTCAATAAATTGGTCCTTTCTGAGTACTTTTGTGTTATAAATAACTTACCTCTCTTAAACACAGCTATATTTTGAATCTTGGTAACTAATCTAGTAAAAGGATTGAATACTTATTACACATATGGTAACTAATCTCAGTTACTATTTTGCATTATCCAATTGGAAATTGTATGGAAAGTTTCTACATTTCTGCAATTAGCTTGTTAAAGGAGTGTGTTCATCAATTAGTTTTCTAGTATTACTATTTTTGTAGCTTCTTAATCATCTCCAGCTGATACAATATGTTTTAAACTTCAAAGCGTTCCCTTCAAAGTATTCATACATTGTTCTGGATGTCCATCAAGGGTTGCATTTCCTTCTCTAGTACTCATTCATACTTCTTATTCTTGTCCAAGCCATTTGCTGTAGGCTGATTGTTTCTAGTAGGTGATTTGGTATAGGGATAAATATAAGCAAGATACAGTTCCTTGATTGTTAAAGACACTATAGATCATCTCTATATTTTGACATATTGAAAGTAGTTGGTCTCCATAATGGTGATTCCAGTCCAAAGCCCCTTGATTTATGCTTGCAAAGCGTTTCAAATTATTATTATGTATGATGATTGTGTGACTTTTACTGCAGCATTTGCAATTTCCACAATCTCTTGAAATCTATTCCATGACGTCTATTTTATGTATCTTTAATGCAATATCAGGATATGAATTCCCCATAAGATTACCCATAGTATACATGTATCAAGAATGTTTGGCAAGATCTTGTAAGACAAGCTGTGCCATATATGAATAATATTAATATGTGAAGACTAATTGTTGATTTACAACATATCCAAGCTTATATCTTTTGCATCAAGTAAACTGTTTCTATTGTTCAATGTCAACTTTTGGATCATATGTGAATGAACTTTGATATTTCTGCTTTTTTCTTCATAGTATTTGGCCATTTGAATGTGTAATTATGTCTTTGAATGTCTCTTCATGTTTCACTAAGAGCTTCACTGTTTTTGCTGCATTTCCATCATAAATCTTACATTGTTTTCATAAACTGATATATTTGATATACCCTTTGCTATATAGATATGGTTTCCTATCCCAACCTTTTGATATTTCTTTCAATGTCACTGCTATGAACATTGATTATGCAGGATTTCTTGTCTCCTTAGCTTGATATGTAGAAGTTTTCTGATGCAATTAGGCATTGTTGTGTCTCTAACATTGATCTTTTGCAAGGTCATATCCATTTTGGAACTTAACAATCAATAATTATATCGAGCAAGCCATAACATATAACTATGGTTAGTACGTCTTGAAATTTAGTAAATTTCTAGATTATAATTCTCTATGACAGTCACATGTGAGGATAACGTTTTAGGATGAGCGATTTAAAAGAGGATGTGGTTTGAAATTGAGCAGAATGGTGGAATTTGATTCATGTAATTAATTCAAATTTTCTTAGTAGAAGGCTTAGATGATAAGATGATAATGATTACTTTTCTTGACCATGACATTTGCTTTTTTGGCCTTTCTTAGTAATCGTGCGAATTTAACTTATATGGCAACCAGATATTACACTCCATGCTTCGTGCAGCGTGAGAAATTTTCTTTCGAAGGATAGCAGAATGCAAGAATTAATAGTTCTCATTTCTCATGAATGAAAAATTAATTTTCTTGTTGAAAAATTGATGCCATGTTTAGAATACTTACCTGTTTTTGATTGCTCTCAGCTTCACGGATATTATACCATCTCTTTTTTGACATTTGAATAGAAGGTCTTTGAGCAGCAGCTATCTTATTTCTAAGCATTTGCATCACACTGCCTATTTTCTTCTTAGGTCTCCATTATTGATGAGGAAATAGAAGTTAACTTGTTTGAAATGCTCAATGAGGAGACTGATTCTGAGTATGTACCTAAACCATGCTGCTCAATATACATATTATATGAATTTTCCAATGTCAATTTTTTCCATATTGAGGTAGGACCCATCAAAATATATTTGAGCTTATTCTGATGATGGTTTTCAATATTTTCATGTCAATGTGGAGCACTAGATGGTTGGATTTACATGATGTTGTGGCCAGATGCTTTCTTGGAAAAAAACTTGGGATTAATGTTTCCTTAATTGCTGAAATTAAGGACTGAAGTAATTTCTCAACTGGCTGTGTTGTAGTAATATAGATATCATCATCAAAACTATGCAACATGAACTTCTACAGCAATAAAAGTAGATATTTCTCAACTGGCTGTGTTGTAGTAATATAGATACCATCATCAAAACTATGTACCCAGTAATTCAGGTGACCTGACTGAATCCTACCATGTCATTCAGCCTTACAAATTCAGGTGAGCTACATGAATCCCACTATTGCTGCCAAATTACTTTGGGCCTTCCCTTTCTCTTTTAAAGCCATCAACTTGAATTGGCTTTCTCCTTCCAATGGGTGGAGTTTTGGGATTCCACTTCATATGCCCAAAACATGTAGGTTTATTTTTAGAATTAATGGATAAAGGGTAAACTGTTGCTTTCCATTCTTTTGTTCTATTAATATTAAATAATTTTCAGTCCATGAATACATGATTAGTTTCTGTTTACTATCTCTCAGCCAACTATCACTAGTTCATGGGTCTACTTGGATGGATAGGAAGGGGGGAGAACAATGATTCTTCCTGCCTTTTTTAACTTACATTTAATGTGCTTTGTCATTTATTTACGCTACCAATCCTTAATAATGCTGCTTTTTTCTGTGTCATTACTTATATTTCCAATCACTGCTCCTATCTTTCCCGATCATCAACCTTATCTATTTTATCTTTATTTGCTTTAGGGGTGATATAATTTCTTTCTATTTCTTCCCCTTTCTCAGATTCCCCCTTTTCCTCTTTTCCTTCCCTTTCCAATTATTTCAACAGATTAAGTGATAAACAGCATTATTATCAAATAAGTAGTCTAATACACAATTGATTTTCTGTTAAAATCTTTAAAATTGATCATTTTATGTTATACTCTGTTTGTTATTTTTCACTTTTTTTAAAGTTTTTAATTTTTACTCAAAACCAGTGATTGCCAAATTGAAATTATCAGCAATAATTTCCTTTTAGAGCCTCAGGGACACAATATTAGAGTGGAAGGGTATTTATCCCTGTATTAGATGATACGTTTGATGCTATCTCATCAATCTCCCCGTTTTCTCATGAAAATATCATTCTCAGGCGATACTATTACTGATATTATTGGCATTTTCTCATCTAGGTATGAATCCCACAGCAGATGCATGCTTCATCCCTTTTCCACTCTCAGATCCACTCCATTCCCATAGAAAACCCCATTCAATAGATTCAAACCCCATGGTAATAATGTATCCCTGAAGTGCTGAAAAGAAACTATTGGCTGTCAACTGAATCATAAGTCAGTTCATTGTTGGTTTGAACTGGTTCAACTGGCAGTTGAAGCCAGTTTAAACTGTGTAATAATATTACAAATATGCAAAAACAATAAATGAGTATACATGATAATTTTTGAATCCTTCATCACTCTATCATAAAAAAAGAGCTCTATAAATTAAGCAAATATGGTAAATTTTACAAATGTTCCTATACACTCTACTTAAAAGAATGTAAACCATCAACTGCATGCACCCGTTGAGGTGGGAGCTGGTTATGATTGAACCAATTTGATCCAATCAGTCCTTTTTCATTTTTGGAGAATTGATTTACCTGCTGTTCCTTTTTTTTTTGCTGAGTCGAGAAAATAGAACCAGAATTTTAGGTGTTTAGTAGCCGGACCTAATGGATGGAGGAAAAACAGTTACATCATTTGTATCTTGAACAGAGACCAAAGTATTACATTTACACCAGTAAAGAACAAGTTGATTCTTGTTGAAGGGCCTAAGTGTGGAAGCAGGATGCTCAACAAGATATGGGTGAGCATGGTGAATTAGAAATCAGGGAAATGTGGTTTAAATGGAGGAATATGCAATGATTTTGTACCAAGTTGTTGCAGGATTCATGTGGCTGGCTCCAATTGTTTTGTAAGGCATCCATGATAATGTTGATGATGATAGAGCAGCAAAACAAGAGAAGCTGACTCAAAAGGGTCATCTTGTCTCAGCTTGGTTAATGTGTGTACATTTATATTTAAGTTATACATCTGTATAATGTGTTATATGATATGCTAATAAACATTCAAATTAATTTTGGGATATCCTGGGCTGAGAAGTTCGGTTACAGGCTACAAGCTTATTCTAAGCCTGTATATTCAAGTTGAGCTTGACAAGCCAAGTTTAAATCAACTCAAGCAATGCTCAAGCTTTGCAATCTGTTGCTTAATCTGGCTTTTTAATTTTATTTTATTTTTTATTTTCTCTCCCATAACACTTATAATGCCAACTTCCATTTTGGTAGAGCCCATGATTGCCGATTATTACTGAGGATGTGATCTATAGTGTTGCCATCACTTGGGATTCTGCTTGTGAGACTCATTGGACTGACTCCAGTAGTTACCTCTCTTTCTTTTCCTCAAATGGAATACAATCCTTCTCCAAGCAAAATATGGTAGACAGTATATAACACGTCTGATGAAATTAGGCACCAGACACACTATTCATCTACCCTAATTCTGCATGGTATGCGATTCAAAATACACAGCTGGTTGGTGGTTATCATTCATGAGGTGCATTTGTTTTGTATTGCAGGATTGTAAATTTGGTTAAGTCCACTGTTATCCGATTGCTTTATGCATCATGTCCTTCACGTTCGTCAAGATGGATAGCACTATGTTATAACATGGTAATCCTATCCCTGCTATGTGATGATTTTAGCCTTCTTTCTGATATATGTTACTCTGTTGTGTGAATGAATTCATGTTGCAACAGAAAGTAAATCTGGAAATTAATATTTGAAGGCAAAGGCATCTATGGTAGCTAATGCAATTAAGTTTTAATTGTTATATTTAGCCAATGAAGGTTTCTTTTTCACATTTTTTAAAGTAATATGTGAAGGTTAAGAACACAGTGGGACCTAATGAGATAAAATTGGTGATAAATCTATTTAGTTAACATATGGCTTCTTTTGAATTCATTTCTATGTAGCTAATCAAAAGTTCTCTTTTGTACATGCAATCCAATTTTAAGAAAAATGTGACTAGAAGTGAGACTTTTATGTTGCTCAAGAAGTACCAAAATTTGAACATTTTTGATATTGTGGACAAAAAAAGTATGATTTGAAAGACTGAGAAAGACATTGTGTCTGGTTGAAGAAGTGGAGATGTGCCTCTAGAGTCTCTATGTGACTGGAAGGTGGGTACCTCATATAAAATTAAAGGGAAGATTCTGCAAGAAATGACTAGTCCAATCATGCTTGATGGTGTGGAACAGTGGGAAATCAAAGCAAAACATGATTTTTAGACAAGCGTAGTTCAAAGAGAAATTTTAAGAGTAGAGGTGCTGGATGTGGAAAGATGGAACTACAAATGGATGTGTCGAGTAAATTGGAGAATAATTTGAGCTGGTGGAGATGAGGAAAAATATACTTATTAGATGATTTTACCATATGCAGCAAAGGGTAAAATTTGAAGAAGGATTGAGTTGATCAAGTTGAAGGCTCTTAAGGAAGAAGAAAATTCCTCAACAGACATGGGTGGAGAATTGATGGTTTAATTTGAAATTGTTCATGATTGTTTGAATCAGCATGGTAGGACTCATTTGATACACACCTGAATCACTTCTGACAAGGCATTATGATGACATCTACATCTATCAAATGTTAGACATCTGAAAAAAATCTCTCTTTTTCTGTTGTCATTGTAGTTCATTTTATCTTATTTAGACAAACTGTCTGCAGATGTAGCTAATCATTTTTCTTCCTTATTTCCCTTTGTAGGACATAAATGCATGATGGCATGGATTATATTTGAAGAACCATAGCAGCCTTGTCAATTTTCCAATCCTCATGGCCTAAATCTATTGACTAGTTTAGATTTGCAACCTAAATTTCCATAGGCCACCTCATTCCTGTTTGACATGATATTCCTAGTTTGTGTGTAAGCATTAGCCAATGTCCATGTGATGGTTTGGGAACTACCTGCTTGAGAGTGATAACACAAACAATTGAAAAACTGTTTCTTACGTTTATGTCTTTACATCTTTACATCTTTCTTGATAATCCAAACAAGCTAATATTTGGTTAAATATTGACATCTTTCTTATTATTTTATTTTCCTTGTTTGGGCCCCATCAATTGATACTTTCTATAGAGTTCATATTCTTTTGTTTCAAGTGTCATCATCGGCTAAACAATCTATCATTGTGTTTGTTTTACCATGATCTGTTGATATTCTAACATGATTCCTGAAACTTTCACCTAGGTTCTTGCGACTTCAACACAAAGAAAAGCAGCTGAGGTTCATACAAGATTGAAACAGGATACTGCAAGTGGTACTTTCAGTAGCAATGATAGAAAATACTATGGAGAAGATGATGAAGACATGATTGCAAGCTCCAGTGACAAGAAAACTCAAGATTCTGCTAATGGTTCTATTATTCAATCAAAGAGAGATAAGAATCTGAGATACCGAACAAGAGTTTTTGCTGCAGAGTATGTGAACCTTTTACTTGGGATGCTTGTTCATTCTTATTATCTTATTTCAACTAGGACTCTTGAGATTGTTTGCCTATAGCTTCTTTTTTTGTTTTTTTTTTTTTCTAGAGTATAATTTGTACTTCTCCCCTGGAAAGGAAAACAAACTGTGCTTTTCATGGTGAGGGAGCATCCAAAATATGCCATGCCTAAATTGTTTTTTATTTATAATTTCTTCATACTGTTTTATACAGAATTAGATATTGTTATGTGTAGAATTGATTTCTAGCTTTAAATAGGAATAGATGTAATTTTGGAAGAAAAAGAAAAGGAAACTAGAGAATACCAAATGGATGCCATTGAACTTTTACCTTTGTTGGTGTTGTAGGTAGCATAGCTAAGATCACACAGAGATCAGGGATTTGGCTAGGTCAGCAGCATCAGCTTAAAAGGTATCTTGTCCAAAGCTAGATATGACAGCAAAATAAAACTTTAAGTTACAATTATTTATGGAAAAATGTAGATAAGAAGTTCACAGTTAAAAAGGAGAGTAATCTGAGAGAAATAAATCCATTGGAGGCTTTATGGAATTTCCTACACAGCAAAATTGCAGATTTGGGTGAGTAGTTCAAAAATGTTACTAGAGCATGGATTTGGACACCATACTTTCAAAGTAATATAGAGGAATGGGAGGTTCAGAACTTACAGCCTTGTAGGAAGATGGCATGGTGTGTCTATTTATCTTAAGAAAGGGTAGGGGAATGGGGATGAAGGAGAAGACTAGCAATATTGTGGTCGAGTCATGCTGTCCTTTGCTTTAAGAAGATGATAGAAAACCTGAATCAATCATTTGATTTCTTGGGTTACTTGACACATTAAATTTTGAATATTCTGCAGCAAAGGGCAGGATTCTCACATTTAACCTTCCAAATGGAGTCATGGGGTTGTAGAACGAGAATGCTCTTATGTAGAATGGAATGGGGAAGATGTTGGAAGAAAGAGGTAGACCCTCTCAATGGAAAAGAAGAGAAGCAATTAGAGAAAAATAATAGAAGGGAAAACTGGAGGAGAAGAGAATTAGGGAGAGAAAAAAGAATAAACTTGTATTCAGTAATCAATCAACTGAGTTGAAATGAACCGTTTCCTCCCTAGTACATGCTACTCTATTTATAGAGATCATATTTAAAACAAATTGCATTATAAATAAAAATCCTAAATAAAATATGAATGGCAAAATTAAATGTCTCATTCAAATTGTTAGTCAATTTCATCTATATTTTGATCCCTCAGTGCCTACAGCAAACCCCAAATTAAATAATTAAATGTCCACTAATCTCAAATATGCATAAAAGAAAATAAATTCTAATGATTACACTGTGCCTTAATAAGTGTCCCAATGGGTTCAGAATCAAATGGTTCTGTATATAACTGCTTGGTCTTGGTGTTCTAGGACTGTGAATAGAATGTTGTCATTTGCCTCTACTGCTGGCCACAATCTTGTTGAGTAAATTGTTTGTTATATTTTCAAATGAATTGGTAAGAAACATTTTCCTGAGTCTACACCTTATTGACTCCAGATCTTGCCATATGATTCTTTCGCACGTGTTTACATGACAGTCATGTTCTCTATCCTTCACCTTTAAAAAAAGACTAATACCACTCCACAATCAGAAAAGTATAGTGACTACCACAGGCATTCAATGTGTAATGTATGTCTTTTTAAAGGCTGTCTCATGTCATTTGGCAAAACATGAAATTGTTGGAAACATAAGGACCTTGTTCTTCCAAAATTTTCTTTTACGAGAGTGGATCTTTTGAGTTATCTGCTGAGGAATAACATGTTTCCAATCATCAACCTTTATTTACTTTCCCTATCCAGTCTTCAAATACAGTTATCAATTTTTCTATCTATACAAAAAATCTCTCCGTGCAGTTCTGGAACTTTTGACTGTTTCAAACAGATTCTCTATGTTAACCTATAGATCTCTTGCATTCCTAAATTGAATTCCTATTTGCAAACAAGTGCATGTTGCACTTGCGAGTCCATCTTTGGGACATTCTTTGCATGAATCAATGGAAAAATGATTAACTTGGGGAACAATTGACTTGTCCAAATGAAGTTGGCTTCTGATTGGTGCCTTTATGTACATACCAAATTGAAGTCTCTTATTAGGTGGCTAGAGTGGCTACAACTTAAAAGTATATCATTGTTGACTTACTGGACTGACTATCAGAACAAAATGTCTGATTTCTATGTTTATTTCCATGTTCTTCTCTCCTGGACTCTTGAATAGCGCCTACACCTATCTGTTTTTAGGAATTGCTTCTTGGATGGGGATTTTCTGGAATAAGATTACAAGTGTCCTCATGCAGTCCCAAGCTGTCTGATAATGGTGACTTCTGAAGAATGCAATGATGAAGATCAATTGCAAGAACGGAAGGAAAATCAAGATAACAAAATGTGATTTTTCTAAGGCTTTCGCCAAGAAAAATCATGCCCCCATGATAACTAGAAAGGAAAACCAATCCACTTTAAAATAGTCATTTTTTCCCAATAACGTACTGATCTCCCTTTCCAGTCTTTTGTTAACCCACAAGATAGTACGTATGATAAGAATAACAATAGACGAGAGATGGTTCCTAAGCAAATTTAATTTTGACATGATCTTTGATAACTCAAAAGTCACTAAATTCAACTCTGAGCACACTTACTATTTCAACTGTTTGGCAGTTCTGCTGCCATTTTCTCCATCTGTTTGATTTTATTAAACCATTTCTTGAATAAACAGGACTGGACTGGACTGATAACCTGTCATTAGTTGGACTGGTTGGACCAGCTGGCCAGTCTGGTTCTTACAGCATTGATAAGAATGATCAATTCGATTTTTGTGGGCATTAGTTGGAAGATAGGATTATTCAATCATCATGATCTTTTGAGAGATCTAGGTAATCAACAGTGAGGCATACATCATGGGTGCTGAGATCAATGATCAAGCTATGGATATATGACTGTAAAATCAATATGTTCTGTTTTTTTTTTCCCCCCAGGAATTGATTTTAATTTTTTACCTTCAAACTTTTCTAGATTGATGGAAACTGAAGTAAGGTCACATGATGCGAGTCATGGATCTATATTTGTTAATATTTGGTGTATGATCTATAGAGGCAGTGTACATCTCTGGGCATTGACTTGAAGATTGGGATCATTCAACAGAAGTGAGTTTTTGGGAGGCCTGGACAAGCCATAGAACTAAGTAGTAACAAACATAATGGATAGTAATCAGTCCATTTGTGAAATGGTCATAATGGAAGATCCATTTCCTTGTGCATTGCATGGATGCTTATGATCATCCATCAGAATTCATTTTGGGAGGAATGAGCTATTAAAATGGGACTTGAGAGATGTGTTGCCTAGATCAACAATAAAACTGTTAGGGATTTGAACATGAAGGTTTGAACTGGTTCACTGTTTTAGAGTTTAAACCAAGAGGGCTAGTTGATCTTTTGGCTCTTGTGATTCATACACACTAAATTTTCTAACATGGGCAATTTGAATCAACCATTTATGTTATAGCAAGGTCATTTCTCATATGACAAGAACAAAATAGTGCTGTAACATGCAAACAATTCAAGTTCTGACATGCAAATAATTCAAGTTCCTCCTCCCTGATGGTATAAATATCTTCACCTAATCCTGTTCCAAATTAATTGGTATTGGAACAAAAATCTGCACTCCACACTATCACTGTACCCAGTAAAAATTTATATCAATCAATATGCTATAAGCATCCTGTTCTTTCTTCAAGGATGCATCATGCCTCATACACAAAGGATGTTATTCACAGACATGAGTTGCCTCCTGCTAATGACTATCTGTTGATTGTTGTTTTGCAAACTTTTTGTCATGAGATGCTTCTACCTATTATCACAGAACCAGTGGAAAATTTCGTCATTCAATGAATCCTGACTTATCTGATTTCATGGATGCATTTGCCTCATGGACGGTGGGTATCCATTTACAAACATGGGCTGTTGTTTCCATCTGGTTTCTTGGGACTCCGATATGGCATGCTATTTACTTCTCTACTGGGTGACTGAGTGTAAACTTTAATACATTTTCTCCAAGCATGCCAACATGGTGTGCATTTTGTATTTACAGAATGTACCTACCACTAATGTCTCTCTTCATGGTTTAAAACACTCCTGCCTTTGCTTTCGTCCGCTTGTTTCACATCCAAAAACATTTAATATAATCACTATTTATACTAAGCCTGGAAATGTATGTCCATTCATTGCAGATGTTTAGGCTATCTACCTGCTGCAGTTGGGAAAGATCCTGCACATTTTGATCTTTCTATTGCAAGAGAGAGAGAATTGTCGAGTGGACATCGCAATTCCGGTGATTGGCTAGTCTTGCACCTGCAGGAGCTGGTTGCTCTTGCCTATCAGGTTTCAAGCAGATTGATACGCATAAATATTACTGATTTCATGTCGATACTTTGTGAAATGGTGCCTGTGATGTTTACTTATGTTGAGATTTTTCGTGTCATAGATCAGCACGGGGCAGTTTGAAAATATGCAACGAATAGGTGTGGCACTTCTGGTTACCATTATGGACAAGGTATAAATGCAGCAAATAGTGGCATATTTTCTAAGTCAATACAAAATACTGTTAAAACTGATCCCATGCCATTCCCTGCATCACTGCATTGAAAAAATTTAATCAAGAATTAGATCATAACAGATAATAGATTAATAATAAAAAAACTTTATGGCATAGTTGGAGACCTCTATGCGACAATTAGTCTTCAATGCAACCATCAGTTTCTCAATATCATAGTTTGTATCCCCATCATTCCACATTTATGGAAGTAGAAATTCAGCTGATCTTAATGAAAGTTTTGAAAATAATAAGAAACATTTTGGTGCTTTATAAATCAAATATATATTTCACTCTCGACTATTGCTTCAATTGTCAAGTACTGCCCTCTAAGCTCAAGAAAGTCACGTTGCCTAAAGATTGGTGCTTGTTATAACCAGTGTTTGCAAAATTGAAAATTTCGACTGAAATTTTGCCGAAATTTTCGATTTTGCAACCTAGCGAAATAGTTTCACCATTGAATAGTGACGGTTTTCCCCTTTCCATGAGATTTTTGAAATTTCGGCGAAATTTCACCGAAATTCCCAAATTCTCACCAAAATTTCGCTGGTATGGCGAAATCTCTGTGAACA
>JAYJMB010060082.1:0-11641 GCA_036873735.1 Pouteria campechiana | reverse complement strand
ATACGGTTGGACTTGGGTGACATTTTCAAAAACTGGGTTAAGTAGAGATTACATTGTAATATATATATATATATATAATGGAATATAATTTTTGTAAACATCAACAATAGCCAATCTAATTAGAGTTGCACCCTTAGTTTCATTCATTCAACAGAGGCAGCCAAGGACAAAGAGGAACTTCACCTGAAGTCTATTGCTTGGGCCTAAGCTCATGAGCCAGATTTTGGCTTGAAATATTGGTCCACTATATGCTCATTACTGGCATAACCCATTGATAGGCATATGCGTCAAGTGAGTTGACACATTAAGTAAAGTATTAATGGTTTAGAAGCACAACATAAATTCTAATTTTATTTTTAGTTATTTCCATCCATTCAAAGAGTTTCTTACGTCTTAGAACAGCTAACCACTCTAACTTAGCCAGTTGTGTCCCAGTTTCACTCTCACGCATTTTACCGGAGTTCATTCATTCGTTATGATGCGGTATTATTTGTGAGCAATGTTATTGTGAAAATCGTAGTTCTCATTTGTTTGCAGCTATTAATGCAAAATTGTTGATTTATGTACACCATAAAATCAGGTTCTTGATATATAAATTATTTTTAATTTTTCAAGTATTACTTATATCAAGCAATTTCAGGTCATCGTCGTAATTCTCATGAAATTATCAATCCCGTGATTCATTGACAATCAAAATTAATCAAAATTCTATAAAACAGATTGTATTTTCTGAAACACTTGTTCGTTGGAAGTTGAGGCCGTGTGGGTTGGAAACTTGGAAGAAAGGGTCAGTTTATAAAGCTGAGCCGCCCATGCCTTCATCGGCCTGCTTAATTACAACCGCTCTTGAAGAATTCAAAGGTGGCAAACGTTGGTGGCCGCTCAAGGCATTACTGCAGTAGAAAACGCATCCATTTGACTAGCGCGCATTTATGAAAACACAAAAAAGTGGACCGTCTGAGGTAGAAAATGGCCGAGATGGTGACTTGGGATACAATGCACAGACCGATCTTCATTAATCTTCAGAACAACATGACTAATAATTCATGTCAAAGCAATGCTTGGGGACATTCAGAGGATTAATTCGTTGAGAATTGATCTGAGTAGAATAAGCTTTTGTGCTTGAACTTTTGTGCTAAGCGTGAAGTAAATAAGAATAAAATAGATAAATATTTTATAAAAAATAGATAATAATAAAAAAAATATGAAAATTTATAGCATATTAAAAGAATAAAAGCAAGTTTTTATGAAAAGGTTTTATTTTTGGCTCACCAAATATGCTTGTGTGTTTATCCTGCAGAAACCAAAGGTTGGATTAAGTTTATGCTTGCTTAAGTTGGGTACACTTTGGATGGGACTTAAGTTAGGTACAAATTTAAAATAGATTTGTAAAATTTTTACAGTTATTTTTAATTACTATCTTTATTTTTTTGTCAAAAATACTTATTCTATTAACATTACTCTCTGTTCCACTCACATCATTGTATATTTTAAATGCATCTTTTTAATAAAATTTTTATTAAATACACCCTAAAAATTTGGTTTGGATAAGATTAAGAAAATCGAGCCTTTTTTCTAAAAAATAAGTTTGAATAATTTTTAGTGATCTTTTTTTGTCAATTTATAGATACACGACCAAATATTCGTTAAAATTTTTTTCCTTAATAAAAATACATGTATGAATGTATAAATTAATTTATTCATAATAAAATTACCTTAATTATTCTTTTTAATTTATTTATAATCTTATTAATGTTTAAAATATTCAAGCTTTAATAGATAAAATTTAAAACTAGTGTAAATATTGAAATAAAAATACATACCTACATTTATTTACACAATTCATGACCAGAGTACTCTATCTTATTTTGAAATGAATAAGATTGCCCAAGGCATTCACTCAGTCCAGCTCCATGTATTATAAAATTTGGTGAGATTAACTCTCAAAATTTCCATCAATATTTAAAAAATTTCAATACAATCCAAGCTTTTAAATCAGGTTGAGTTGATTTGGTTTGCCGTGATCATAGCCTGGTTTACATTTAATGGAGAAATCATAACTTTATATGTGATTTTTGTTTTTATTTATTTATTTATGTTGCAGGATTTTGAAATACTCACTGAAGTTGTAATCACCAATCAGTTTCTTCATATGGAAAGCATGATTCCCATTAGTTGCGGTCTCCCTTAACCATTAAAACAACCTGCCACAGCCAGGCGATCATCGTAGGCTTCTATCTCGAGTCCCATGATCCAATGATAACGATCCATCTTTGAAATTTCTTGCTTCAAAACATCTTTATCTGCACAAGATTTATTTTCCACTCTTCAGTGGTTTTTAGAAATCTAAGGGATATATAATGACAAGGTTTCATAAGCACAGGGAAATTTAAAGATAAATTAAAAATTATCTAATATAATTAAAGATATTTTGAAAATTCAAAAATTTTCTTTTAATGTTTATGACTTATTTTAAAAAATTAGCTTATTAGCAATGTATACAAAATGAAACAAACAATGCTTACATTCTTATAATTAAAAAAAAAAGCTTTGAGCACCAAAAATTAAACTGAATCAAGCATGACCTTAACATTAGTAGTCGGATTGTTTTAAAGTTCCGTCGCAATAGCCTCACGGCTAACCTTGTCCGAGAGTGGCTAAGCAAATGATACAAAACCAAATAGTGTTGTGGATGTGCCAATGATGATATTTGCTATTCCAAGTCCAACCATAGCTGTGCCCGTCGCATTCAATTAAATTACTATCAATTAAGTCTCCATCATATCTGATTAAGTAGCAGGCACGATGACTGAAATTAGCAGGAGAAATTACCATCAATCAGAGGCTACGCTGGCTTCCGCAGCAGACCAATGCTGGTGATTAGGCCCTTCTGCGACCGATTCTCCTCCAGACGTCGACTGGAGTTAATGCATGCCACGTGGCAACTGGAACACCCGCGTTCGAAAAACCATGCGCCGCCAGAGTACATTTTGCAGCTGTCAGTCCGTTTTCACACCCGCCCAAGTCAATCGTCTGATAAATGTATAACCAAATGGGCTCCACATGTAGAGCGACATTGATAGCTCATCCTGACCGTAGATTTCTCTTCACATCCTTACAGAATTATTTTGAACATGAGCTCATGATTTGTCATCTTCCATTCTATTGCTGAGGTAAAATCCAATGCATTTTCTAAATCTAAAAAACCGACGGTCACGATCGATCGTCAGCAGTTGGACTTGGGCATTGAGGTCTGAGCAGCCCATGCAGCCATGCACCACTTCCAACTATTTAACTCCCCGCCAACTCGTACTGCTTAGTTGGTCGCCCTAGCCATTAATACAGCCTGTTCGATACAGTACACCTCGTGAGTACGAAAATTCTACTTCCTCAATCTTGCTCCGAATGGAAACTTTTTTACTACCATTGAAATTCCGCACCGGTATGGACGATTGATGTGAAGAGATAAAGTTACATCTCCATTTTCAACATATCAAAGCGCGCGGCAGTGGAAAGTATGAGCAATGGCTCGGATTCAAAGATTAGAAAACCCATCAATCAAATAGATTTAAAGGTTCAATATACAGATTACACATTTTGACTCTTTCTATTTGAATTTCACATTCGCTTTTTTTTTTTCTTTTTCTTTTCTTTTGCTAATCAGCTCTTCTTACGGTGACCAAGAAAAGAATCAATCCATCTTGAAAAGTACTCCCTAAGTGTACCTTACTTTTTAAGCATCATCACGTAAATTTTAATTCGATTCGAGCGACTAAACATCCATAGATAAACCGCAGCCCATGAGACAATAATTTTAATATAAAAATATCTAACCCATTAGTTTTTATTTTAAAAATAATTATTTATATATTAGGAATTCTTTGTACATAAAATCTCTATATGTCTGAATGTGCGTACCGGTGGCCTTCGCATTGTTATGAACTTTATTTACAAAATAAGCCCGAAAATAAAGAAAATTAACCCGATAAACGTATCATACGTCTCATGAGCATTCCTTAGCTTTGAAAGAAGGTGTAAATCTTCCATCGAAATATACACTTGCGCGAATCGCCTTTATAATTCCTCCTCATTTATACCGTCCTCCACTCCATCCTCTTCATAAGCTCCGCTTGCCTATATAGCAAAACTCCCATCTCTGCCAACCTTGAGGACCGAGACCTCTCTTTCTTCCCGACATTCCGTTACGAAGATGACGGAAAAGGTAAACGGAACCACCGCCCCGACGTCCGTTTTTACGATGATGGAAACGGGAAACGGAACCACTGCCCCAACGTCCGTTATCATGGAGACGGAAGCGGGAAACGCACCCACAGTCCCAATGATAAAGCCACCGCGCTACTCCAAACGGCGTCGAAAGCTCCGTTGGTGCTGCTTCGCTACAGCCCTCCTCCTCGTCGCCCTCGCCATCGTCATCCTCGTCCTCGCCCTCACCGTCTTCCGGACCAAAAGCCCAAAATCCACTCTCGTCTCCGCCCGGGTCACCGGCGTCTCGCCACGCGTCTCCCTTCCGGCCGTCCGAATCGAGCTCAACGTCACCCTCCTTCTCCACACCCGCATCCACAACCCCAACTACGCCAGCTTCCGGCACGCCGCCGGCACGTCTCTCCTCTACTACCACGGCTCGCAGATCGGCCAGGCCGAAGTGGAGCCGGGACGGATTCCGTCAAGAGGGTCGGCGGACGTCCGGTCGCGGCTGACTCTGGAGGTGGAGAATCTCGTGCCGGAGCTGGGGGATTTGATCGGCGACGTCTTGGGCGGCGAAGTGGAGATTGACGCGAGGACGAGGATCCCCGGACGCGTGACCATCCTCGGGATTTTCAAGCGCCACGCTGTAGCGCGGATAGACTGCCACGTGGCAATTGGATTTCCTAAGCTCAAAATTCAACGGCAGGATTGCAACACGAACACGTGAAAACGAGCGTTAGGGCTTGGATTATAATCCTTTTTGTTTTTGTTTTTATTGTTTTCTTTTCTTTTTTAGTTCTTTCTCTTTTTTGGTGCAGCATGGGGGGCAGGAATTGGAGTTTTGATTGTACTGGTCGATGACGTGGATGGAATGATCTGGACCGCTAGAGTTGATTGGCATGGGATGTCTTTGATGGACGGTTTAGATTTTTGGCAGGTGATGTGGTGGATTCGATGAAATTGGTGCTCCCCAGTCGTATGGTATACTTTTCACTGTTATGATTCTTGCCATTTCTTTGTACTTTTTCTTCATTATTAGTGTATTAGCTTGTAATACACCATACATGTATAAATACTTTGAATGTATTTTGTAGATGGGACATCTGAGCTTAACACTAGAAATTAGCAATATCAAATAATCTTCCATGTGCCCAAAATTTAGATTTTTGGTACCTTGGATGACTTAATTTTGTGTCGTTTTACTCTTGTTTTATATTTTTATTGCGTATCTTATTCTTAATTCTGCATCAAATGATATCAGGATTTTCATAATCTACAAAGTGGTGACCATTTTATGTACCATTTTCTATCAATCTGTTTCATACGTTGCCATGAATGGTTGATGGAATACATGTAAAGGTAGAAATTGAATTGTGTAATCTTGTTCCTTTTCTTTTGAATATCTTTCACGTGCCAGCCTTTTTGAAGGGGACCAGTTCATGTGATTCATGGTCTTGGTTGTGGTTGTTGGTGACTGGAAACCTACTTAAAAATATGGATAAAGGAAAGGAAGCACACAAATTAATCAATATCGTACATTTTAAATTCAAACTGTTTCTATCGTTGGAATTGGAAGCAGCGTTGTGTTAAACCAAATTATGTTTAATCTTATATTAATATAAAAGATTAATATGATTATAGTAAAATCAGATCTATTGATATAATTTTTTTATTATATATAATATATTTACTTAATAATAAATATATTTTTATCTTAAATTGATCACAAAAGTAAAAAAATTAATCATTTATTTTTTTCTCAAGGACGCCTATGTTAATTTCACTATTTTAATTTAGTATTATATTTTACACTAATTCAAGAATTTAATTAGCTTTATAAAATATAAAAATCTTAAAAAATATTTTCATACTAAATCTTGGGTTGATATATAATTTTCATTGAAAAGTGAATTTTTAAATATTTAGTCTATAAATCTAATTAAATCCTTAAATTAATACAAAATAGAATAGTAAATTAAAATTAAAAATTTTAGTATAATAAAATAGTTTCATAGGTTTCCTTGAGAACAAAAATAAACATTTTATTATTATTTTTACTTATGTGATTATTATAAGATATAAATATATTTATTATTTGATAATTATATAATATGTAATAAGGGAAATTATATTAATGGATCTGATTTTACTATAAATTATGTTAATCTTTTATATCAATATGACATTAATTACTATCATTTTCAGGTTTGTTTGTCATCAATGGTGCAATTGGTCAACATTCACATCAATTTGACAATTCTTAATAATGAAGACTTTTGCATGGCACGCATGACGTACGGATAAACTAGCTTGTGGTTGAGCTTGCACGACTGCATAATTGTGGCACACGTAAAATCTAACTCATTTTGTGACCATACTAGATTCATATTTTATTATTCATATAATTTAACTTGCTAAATTCTTAACTTTTAAATAGATAAAACTAAATCTAAAAAAGTTAGAAAACCACAAAAACCAATTTATGGTTTTTCTTTTGGGAGCAATGATTGAGATAATACTAAAACTTGGCATTTAAAATCTTGTTAACGGTGTTGACGTGAGAGAACCTCATATGGGCCTACATGTTGAGGGATTATTGAGAGATTTACAAACATCAGCTTACTCCTTCAAATCTTACTCTCCTTTTCTTTCATAGTTAATTTATGATTTTGGCATCTCATCAACCAATCTAGTAAAGTATAAAGGCCTTATGTGAATCTAGTAAAGTATAAGGGCCTTATGTATTGAGATTATGCTATAATGATTTCGATGATAACAAAACTTGTATTGAGTTGAAATAATATGTGTGCTTACATTGTTAATAACTACGCATGCACTATATACATAATCATGAATGTTTATTTATGTAAGTGTTATCTTCATAGTGCGCATAATTATAATCATCATTTCTTAAAGATGTTAAAACATACATTAAGCATGATGCTTTATTAGGTAATCATATTATGTGATTAATTAGGAATGTATGTTATCTTGGCTTCATTATTTGTGAAAAATATATAAGGATAAATACATTATATTAACATCGTAGCAATTGTAGAAAAGTCTCTAAGTGTCGGATCATAATTGACCACAATTTATTGGCTCCTCAATTATCTGCTATGGAGATGTTAATGAAGAAAAAGAAAAAGAAAACAAGGGTTTAAGATGAGCAGCAAAGGAAATTGCTTTGTTTGCAAAAATCAGAGAGAAACTTACGTGGATAAACGCAAAGCTAAGTTAGTTGAAAGAAGAAGCCATGATTATAGAGCTTAAATTATATTCGAGAAATTCAGACTATTTATACTTGATCTGATCAAAGTTTGTTTAAGACAAAGTACAAGAATGAAGAAGCAACCTAACTCATTGGCAAATAAATGAAGAAAGATGAAGAAATAGCCACCTAAACTACCAGGCACAAGAAAAGAGACTTTGTCTGACTAATAAAGTTAAAGAAAGAATTCATTTGAGGATAAGAAGGCTTGATACAAGAAAAGCAATTTTGTCTATGCGAAGACAGATAAATCAAGAATAAAGAAAACCAAGAAGTTGTAGAAGACGAACTCCATTGGCTGCTCGAAACTCTACTTCGTCTGTAGAGTAGCTATAATTCATCTGTAACTTACTACAGACAAATCAAAAGATCAAGTAAGAGTTGCACAATGCGTACAGAAGAATCCGAAGATAAGGTCAATTTGTCTGTGCGCACACAATTCATCTTCCACTTACTATAAACGAATCTGAGGACAAACTACATTCATCTGACAACCACTGAAGAGAGCTTTGTCTGCGCCTTCACGAATTGTCTATGACTTATTGTAGACAAATCAAAAGACAAAGCTGATTCATCTTATGAGTAATCAAAGAAGAAATATCATCTACGCCACCAAGATTTGTCTGTGACTTTCCACAAAGAAATCAATAGACGAAGGAAAAAGAGGCCACATGTCCACAAACGAATCACAACAGACTTACTTAGACAAATGGTGAACAAAGTAAGAACATCTTAGTTCATCTGATTGAGCAGACAAAGCAACACAGACAAGATCTCATTGCACATGCGCATTCGTCTATAATTCATCGCAAATAAATCTAAAAATGAAGTACAAAGCCTAATTCATTAGAGACAATGTGCATGGGAGTATTCATCTATAAGCTAGTTCAACTTCGTCGTCCTTTATAGTTTGTCTATTACTTATGACAGATAAATCAAAAGACGAAGTGTAAAGAAGAATTCGTCTATGATAACTGAGCTCGTCCATCACTTACTACAGACGAATTACTTTCAACTGACTTATTCATCTCAAAGGAAAATTCGTCTGCTATTTATGAAAGACGAATGCAGAGACAGAGAGAGGTCGTAAATTGTCAAAGGAATATTAACTTATGTGACTACGTATATAAATGACATCTACACACAAGCCGACTTTGTGTAGACTTATAACAGTTACCATTTTCGGCAATAAGCGGCACTGCAAAGATTTTTAATGCTATGATGAGTTACATGAGGAACATATTTACCACAGCTCATCATTTTCTCTGATTGGTGTAGCAGCAGCTCTAGACAAATTTGAAAGACCTCGATTACAATAATGAAAAATTCAAATGGTCTTATTCATTCAATGCTGCTCTCATCTCTGCAATAATCGACTCTCATCTTCTTCAACGATCGAGATTATGAAGAAGCTATTTAAGGAGAAGAAGCAGGATGATCGAAGGTGTGGTGAAGGAACTCATTTCAAATGTGCTCAAACTACTGCAAATCTTTCCACCCATGACCAAAAGCTTAAACCGTCATTTATCTTTAATGACCTTAAATTTGCTTATATTTACGATCATTGTTTCTATATTTTGGGAAAATCTTTTTATTGTAAGAGCTGAGAAAGAGGTTATGTCTTCCCTTGTGCTTAATGTGTAATAGTTTTCTGGTTAATCTAAAAACCAGAGAGTTTGTGATAAACACGATAAATCACGCTGTAATGAGTTGTTGGTGATTTCTAGAAAACCATTAAGTTTGCTAGTAAGCTTCGAAACAAGTGAGTTGGTAGTGAACTCGGGAAAACTACCAAGTTTACCTGTAATCTTTAAAATAGGTGAGTTTCCTGGTGAACTCGTAAAACCAGAAGAAGTGTCTGGAACACTTGTGTATGCCTCCTGGAACTGGAATCCAAAAGAAGTATTGAGAACACTTATGTATTTCATTGTATGGGGTATAATGGAACCCAAGACATAATGAGTTAGTGTTCTTGGAAAAGTGGATGTAGGGAAGGTTTGCTTAACTACTATAAAAATCATTTTGTCTGTATGTATATATATATTTATTTTATTTATCTACACTTTATTATTCTATTATTCATCTTACGCTACACCATATACAAGTATGAAAAGAGAGAAATGATCCAATATGGGTTAAGCAAAAAAATTTTATTTACCTAATTCACCCCTTCCCTCTTGGATTAAGTCATTCTACAAGAGTCAACATTATGTACTTTTCAACAATATCCAAACCTTCTAAAGTATTTTTCCTATTCCATTTATAATATTGTTTATATAGGATTTTATGATATTTTAATGCTTGAAGGAATAGATTTAAGTAAATTTTAAATTTTATAATATTTTTATACTTTTTTTAATTGTGCGGCCTACCTAAGATTTCGGTTGAAATTATTTCTCATTTCTTTATTAAATATATAATACCAAATATAATAGGTAGAATAAATTTTATAAAATTATCAAGATGAGGTCCAAAAAGAAAGAATATCCCAATTTGCTTGGATGGTATTTGTACTATTGAAGCATTCCTCGCTTATGTATATTGTATAACATTTTAAAGACCAATATTTTTTTCTTAAAGTTTTAATGGATAAAACTCAACCAAAATATAAAAAGTGCACTAAATATGTACATTTGTATTTACTTCTAAAATATTATTATTACGCAAATCAAGTTGAAATTTCAGTTGGAGTTACTTTTGGTCTAAGTCATTCTAACCTGTTCCCACGATCCTATCGGGTAATTGAAAGTTAATATTTTTATTCATATTTGAAAAATCATCTAATTTTAATTAAAATGGGATTATGGAACTAAGTTGGGATAGACCCCAGCCCCAAGTGTCCACCTGTAGGAATTTTCTTACCAAAAAATGTGCCTTTTTTCTATCATATAAGGTTTTTTATTCGATTGAATAGCATCTTCAGAACTTGAATTAGCATCTATTTCTCCTTTGCACAGGAATTTGTAATGATTTGGATTTGGAATCGAGATCTTGCCCCATTTCTAAGAATAATTAGAGAATGGTTTGGTAGTTACTTGCTGCCTTAAACTTGAAATTAATTTTAAATCCACCATACGTGTTAAAGGAAGCAGGTGTAAGATTTGACTTGATTGGTGCAAACATGCTTCTTTGATTGACTGAAATCCCTGCATAGCTATATATTATATGCATCCATCACATTGACTCAACACGGAAACTGTCCAATGATGCTTGAACATTGAATTTCATGCATTCCTTAAGAGTATTGAATTAGTTAAAATTAATTAACGCAGGGATCTAGCCTATTAAATGCACTTGTCGTTGCTAGTCATGCAAATGCAATGTCTCTATGGCGTGTGGTTCACTTGAGCTATGAATAATTAGATGAATACTGTTCATCTGTTCTTGCAATGCACGATTTCCTTTTAAATTTAAAAATTAATTAGAAGTTCAAAATACGTAATAATTAAAAATGTCGTTACCTATGCTGTTGAACAATTTCCTTTAAAAGCGAGTGTCCAAATCAAATACATATATATATATATATATAATATGTAATAATTTAAAAAAGCTACACTCAGATAAAGCATTTCCTAATTATAGATGAATCAAGGCTACACAATTTCCTTTTTAGGGCCAATTCATTTGAATGATTTTTTATTAACTTATTTTTTATCATCATTACATATATTTTCATTCATTATTTACTCATCTATTTTGGCTTTATTTACCTTATGATTGATATCATTATTGTATTTTGAGTTACATCCAACTGAATAGGCCCTAAATGTAGGCATTCCAAAAATACAAAAGACATATCCTCTCAAATTTTAATATTGTCTTTTTGAAATAAATAATAATTATATAGCTAAAGTTCAGATAGAGTTAACAATCATCTTTATTCCGAGAAGGCCTAATGAGGATTTCGTACTGCATGTTGAGAGGGCAAAAGGTACATTTTCATACAAACCAACCTCTCTAGCTCGCCCCACACTTGCGTAATCAATGATTAATTAGAATCCATGCTAAGCAAAGTTTGGTATTGCCCGATTAGGGTAAGTTACAATGTTTTACTATTAATAAAACCTTTAAAATTAATTTTATAGAAACTTTGAAATACTATAAACATTTAGCATAAAGAGTTAAATTCAAGAATAGCAAGCTCCTAAATTGTAATAGCCATAT
>JAYJMB010060071.1:0-26644 GCA_036873735.1 Pouteria campechiana | reverse complement strand
ATGGGATCGACCCTTGCATAAGCACACTAGACTATACATCGACCGTGCACTTGCGAGGTATTAAATTTGAACCATCAGAAACATTTTTTCATTAAGTGTTATATCATTTATTGTATTGGATTATAATTTATACAATCAACCTAAGTAAGAGGCACATATTTGTACAAGTTTTTTTTAATTTTCTGCTATAGCAAGCAAGGTGCTAATTGTTTGTTAGTATTGATTATGACAAATAGAAGAGACTTGCTAAGAAGTATAAGAGTTATTGGTGAGCTCTGAAAAACGAATTGTATTTGATCAGAGTATTGATCAAAGTATTAGTGGAACCTAAGTGCATAAAAGAGACTGACTCAGAGAAGGGGAGTAGGAACCCAAGTTGAGCCGAACCACTATAAAATTCATTATCTTAGTGTGCCATGTGATTTTCTCCATTTCTTTTCAGCACCATCTTTTTAATTTGGCCAAAATTTTTAAAAGCTCAGTTCACCCCTCCCCCCTCTTGAGCTACCATCTACAAGGGACCAACATTAGATTGTGTAGGAATATTGTACTTGACAAGACATAATTACAAGATCTATATTTCATGCTTTGAGAACCATTGTACCTTACCTGTGCTTGTGAATGGATTCTATTACAAGTCTAGTGAAGCCACGTATCATTATAATGTGATTGTTTTAATAGATTTTGGGATTGTGTGTATGAATATGAAAATTGTGGAACAGGTGCAAACCTTAATATTACAAGGGAGACTCTACCAAATTTTTGGTAGAACTCTTCTGTAGCACCCATGGCGTCTTTGGGTCATTACAGATTATGAAATCAATGAAGATGAATTATTACCTACTTCATTTTAAAGAGAATTAAATTTGAATAAAATTTCTATAAGAATTATTTAGTTTTAGTATAAATTAAAAAGCTATGATCAAAACAAGATATGTCACGATATTTGTATTCAATATTTTCTATAAATTTTAGATTAATTTTGACTAAAATCTTAAATTTTTTAATATAAAATTTTATGGTATTTTTATTTTATTTTTAAGAGAATTAAATTTGGAGAAAAATCAAATAAGAATTATTTAATTTAAAATTAATGAAATCATGATTAAAAAATATTAGTGTATCAAATTTGTCCCAAGTTTTGAATTTTTAGAATAAAATTGTTGAGAAGAAAACCAACATTAAAATATTTTCAAAATATCCAAAATATACTAATTTATTCTTTAGTATGTAAATTAATGATTTATATTTATTTTAAAGTAAGAGATTAATTCAAATTTTTAATAATTATATACTTTATTAATCAAATTATCTACACTGATCTATAAATAGCCCTTATTCTTACAACTTTTATACTATTAAAAAGTTTGAATATTGAAATATTTTTTAACATGATTTTAAAATATTAAAATTTATAATTAATTTATCATAATTATAAATTCTTTTAAATGTATTTAATAATTTTTATTCATGATAATGATGTACTTTATTTAATTTTATCACTTACTCTTATACTTTGATTTAATGGTAATTTTTCTATATTTGAATAAGAGTTTAAAATTAAATTATTTTATATTTAATAAGTTAGCATGGATGTATAACATAATGTAGCTCTTTGGATCTCAAAATAATTTCAGAAATGAATATACAAAATAAGTTTATTATTAAATAAATGGAAAGAGTTGAAAGAAAAATTTTTATTTTTTAAGTCACTAAAAAATAGTTAGATAAAATCCATTCCAACATCATACTTAGCATTATTATTTTAGTTGAAACATGTGAAAACATTCTAATTAGAAGTTATGTGAGTTATACTATTTAAAGCTATATAAAATTATTTGTAAAATATTTAAATTATTTATATCAATCTATGCATGTCATTAACTATTACAAAAAATATTCATATAAAATATGCATTGGGCCATATAAAATAAAAGCATTAGAAATTAGAACTTAAATTGTTAGGTAACACTTTTATATTTGAAATCATTTTGATAGCTTAAGAACCCACATCATGTTTTATATCTAGTCTAATACATTAAATATATTTTTATTATTGTAAAAATATAAAATCAAGTTTTTAATCACAAAAAATGAGTCATAGGACAATTTTAGAACTAGATTATTATTATATTATGTAGCCTTTCTAAATTTTTATACATACAATTTTATATTTAGAAAAAATAATATTTAATTCTATAATTTTAATAGAATAAATTGATTTTTAATTTTAAATTAGAATAGATTAGTTATGTTATAACATGAGAAAAAAATGAAAAAAATATTTAACTTGTAGATAAACTCTTTAATATCTAATCTCATGATATTTCACCCTTTTATCATTTTTGAATATCTTCAATAGAATTATCTCATTTAGCATGATATGGCAGCCATGGGTGGTACTACGGTGTCTAGTGTTGGGTGCCAGGGTGTCTAGTGTTGAGCACTAGGAGATCTCATTCTAGAATATGGGTATTCTATAACCCAAATATGTTGTGATTGCTCAAGGTTGAGGAGCACAACAACATACGTTGGTGTGAAGTATGGTACGTGGTTGGTAGATTTTGCTTTGTGTAGAGACTACACTGTGTATTATTTTAGTTCCATATGGAAATTGCTCCTTAGCTCTGATTTTATAAAACAATCCAATTATTCTAATTATTACTCTTTCTCTCTCTCTCTCTCTCTTCCTTCGTTTTTAGCTCTTCTTCCTTCTTTTTCCTTCTTTTTGTTAAAGCATCATTGACTACTACAACATCTTTCTTTCACTATCTAGAAAAGTGCACACAAAATATCTTACTTGGAGGAAAAAGTCCATCTACAACTCTCTTGAAGCTTCCAAATAAAATATCCTACCTGCTTGTATTAATTGTAGAACCTAGAATCTTCCCAACTGACTTCAAACAACTATAAAAGGAGCCTTTGAGCTCCTTATGAACCAAGCAATGAAAGTCGCAAGTGAGAGTGAAGAGTGAACTGTGAGTTAGGTGAGAGAAGTGAAGTGTGAGTGGGGTGGCTAGAAGTATAAGTGATGAGTTGTAAGTGAGCTTTCGTTAGGGTGCTAGAGTCTTGGGTGTACGTGGTATCCTTGTAATAAGAGTTTGTGAGAATTTTTATTGTAATTTTTCCAATTTCTAATAGAGTAAATTTTATTGTAATCTATCACTTTTAATCTTCAACAAGTGGTGTCATTGTCCAACAAAGTGGTATCAAAGTCGACGGTTAGGGACAGTGTCATGATGAGATCTTGCCAACACACAAGGTATTGAGAGGTTCTGCCAAAGCATAGTCAACGACTGTAACATCGGTTGGTCAATGACCAGGCTTACTGGGTAGAGTGTTGGGCATTAACAAGTAAAGATGGCAAATATTTTTACTTCCGCAAGTAACATTGAGAAGTTGAACAATAATAACTACAATAATAGGATTGTCTACATGTACTTTTATCTTCTTGGGCAAGTCTTATGGGATATTATTGGAGGGGTCAATACCACACTCCCAATAGATGCCAAACAACTAAATTCATGGAAGGTAAAAGCTAGTAAATCGATGTATGTGCTAGTAGTAACTATTGAAGATGAGTGGCTACAATGCATTAAAGATTCAAAAACACCCAAGGAGGCATGAGACACCCTAACAACATTATTTGTGAGGACGAATGATGCAAAGGTCCAGTGACTAGAGAATGAGCATATAGTAGTCTCTCAACAAAATATATCAGTGAGTGAATACTTTATGGAGGTTAAATCTATTTGTGGAGATATTTCAAAATTAGATCCACAAAATACAATCATTAAAACAAGGATGAGGAGAATCATCATTCATGGTCTATGGCCAGAATATCATGTGATGATCACTACGACCCATGGAAGGTCCAAAGAACCAACTTTAACAGAGTTGAAAATTTTATTAGCCAACCAAGAAGCTTTAGACAAACTAATATCTAGAGTCTAAATAAAGGACAAATAAAAGACTCTCTTCAACAAGAAAAGAGGGTTTAAAGGAAGAGATAGAGCATCTGCAAGACTAAGAGAACACAAACCAAGGAGACAGTTAGAAGACCAGAAAAGGAAGCTAGAAGGAAGAAGCTTTCAGCCAATAGGAGATTATCAGAAAGAGAGAAGCTTCTAATGACAAAATAATTAGTGTTTCAACTACAGAAAGAAAGGTCACTATGATCGAGATTATCGATCTAAAAGGGTAGAGGGTAATGTTGTAGCCTCTACCCACAATGAAGAAGAATGGCAACATCAAACGTGTCTCATAATGGAAGAGCTAGAAGACTTTATAGCTTGACCAAGAAGAGTATGTGACTTCTTACATTATTAAGCTCGAAGAAGAATTCGCACTCACCATAATAAGTGAGAAATTAATTAACTACAATGATGAATTGATGGTCAACTTTGGTTGTTCCAATGACATGATAGGAGATTATGAAAAGTTGACAGGTATGTCCGAGTACAAAGGAGGATGAGTCATGGTGACCGCAAACAACTCCAAGCTACCAATCACTCACATCGGCCAAATAGTAATTATACCTCACTTTAGCTCACACAAAGTACAAATAGAGAATATGTTCCACATGCCAAGTAAGAAGAAGAACTTGCTATCAAACTCACAACTCATAGCTTTTGGGAATTATGTGGTATTTGATACAAATGATATAAAGGTATATATTCAATCTTGAAGCCGACAAGTACACCAATCATGGAAGGATGGTCAATCAAGTTTGTTTATTTGATGTCTACACAGGCAGCGTACGTAGATGAGATAATGAAGAATGAGACTGTTGACTTGTGGTATGCACGACTTAGGCATGTAAGTTACAGTAAGCTGAAGGTGATGATAAAGAAGTTTATGCTCAAAGGCCTTCTCCATCTTGATATCCAAGAAGATACAGTTGTTGTGGATGTCAATATAGAAAAGAACATTAACAACAACCATATGAGGAGTCAAAGTTCCAAGCTAAGGTGCCACTCGAGTTAGTTCACTTAGACATGTTTGGACAAGTAAAGCAATCATCTATTAGTGGTTTTCAGCATATGATAACCTTCATCGATGACTACTCAAGGTATGTCTAGGTTGATTATGATAGAAAAATCAGAGGCACTAATTAAATTCAAAGAGTTTAAAGAAAAGGTGGAGAATGAGGTAGATTATATTTAATTTGGTGCCTACGCATAGATAATGGGGGAGAGTATGCATCAACAGAGTTCTGAGATTATCTACATTAGTGTAAGATGCATCGACAATTGAATTGCCTAAGCATGCCATAGTAGAATGGAGTCGTCAAGAGGAAGAATTGACATTTACCAGAAATATGCAAAAGTATGTTTCATGTGCCACCTCAATTTCAAGCCAAGTGCATGAAGACAGCAACACATGTGACTAACAAGCTTCCTCTAGCAAGACTAGGGTTTATTTCACCTTTTGAGAGGTTATGTAATATGAAGCCCATAGTAAACCACTTTCAAGTATTTGGTTGCATGTGTTATGTATTCATTCTAGACCATTTATGGAGCAAATTCGATAAGAAAGCCATTCGCTACATATTTGTTTGTTATATTACACCCTGACTTGCTATGATACACAGGGTGTATAAGCAAGTTGGAATCGAAGAGATATGGGAAAATAAATGGACGTGCAAGTGCATAAAAGAAAATATAGTTGAAGCAAACAAGCATAAATATCAATAAAAACACGAAGAATTATTATGGTTTGGCCCCCCTTGGCACCTCCTCCACTCTCCAATGTTTCCCCAACCTTGAGTTCCACTATTACCTAGGGAATCATAACTTGACTTTACAAGCTAATCAAGAACTCTTACACTCTGGTTTTCATAAACTTACTAGAAACTTTACAATATTGGTTTTCCTTGAGCTCACCACCAACTCATATAATCTAGTGTCTTAAGAGATAACTAGCAACTCCCCTTAGTTTTCAGAGCTTACTAGTAACTCAATACAACAAATATAATGAGTATAGGAAATTGCCTCTAACCAGGCCTAAGTGTACACAAGTTTAAGCTCAAGAATAATGATAAACAATAAACCACATTATAGTGCTTTTATTCTCCTTTGAAATGGTATTGATGTAGCTTTGAAGTTCTCTGTTTGTTCAAGCTTGTTGGAATGTTTGCACCTTTCTAGAATCTTAACTTCTTAAGATAGTTTTATGTTTAATCCACTCAAGAAACTTGTACTTCTTCTTTCAAAATCTTATTTATAAATTTCTAAAACTTTCTAGCCATTGTGACCTTGTTTGGTGAGTTTTCTAGCATTAAGTTTGCATTTTTAACACTTAGCACAAACTGCCTTGTTCCACTGCTTAAGAGCATATAAAGGTTGGGGATCATTAATTAACGTTGCTTTGTACCTTTTTCCCTTCTAATGTTTACAATCCTTATTAACATCTGTATTTCCCAGAACTACTAAAGACAAATTAAATGTTCTAAAGTTTCTTTGAGTGCTAACATTCCCAACAGCTATATTTTGACCTCTAAAGCTTCACTCTCCCATTTGAAGTGACTTTGAAGATACTAATGAGTAAAATTTTAATTCCTCGCAAGTGCACAGGTCTGTAGTAGTATAGTGTACAAAGGTAAATCCTATAAAGAATTGATCAAACTGATTTAATTAAATCAAAAAAGGTGCACAGGTCTTGTAAGCTTCTTTAGGGGTTCTAAAACCCCCTCTAGAGCCTCTGAAGCTTGAACTAAAAATTCAAATTTATGTTTCAAAAGTTTTGAATCATTGTTCCTAACATTTGGAGCCCATTTCATACCAATTGAACTCTTTTAGAGCCTCTAAAATTTATTTTAGAAGATCTTAAATAGTGGGACTACTTTCACCTCACACCTCTAAAATGCTATTTGAAACACATTAAGACCCTTTGAAGCTATTTTCAGAGGTTCTAAAGCTCTGGGCAAAGTCTTAGTAATTTTCCTATATATTTCTAGTCCAATCTCAAAATCATACAATTCTTATTGCGTTTGATAGATAATTTGAAGGGCTACAACTTTCATGTTGAACTCTATCTCTGAATCAGCCTTCATCCATACCACAAATTGCCTCAAAGTGACATCTTTATCAAATTCAACTCCTTTTTATAGATTTGATGTCTGAAACAGCAACAGCCTCTATTAAGTGCAATATTTGCTCAAATGTGATTATAAACCGCTAAAATCATGTCAAACGAAGATCCAAAATACATAAATTTAGGTATTAAAACATGAAAAATTATGAGCTTATCAGATATTACTAAAGCTATTAAACTTATCTACATATTTTTTAAAGCTTTCATTCAACTCTGAACATGCTTTTTCGAACAAGATATTCTAAAGCTTGATGCCACTTCTGTCTCTCATTCAAAGAACCTTTGAAGGTCAAGTGCACTTCAAAAGCTTCCTTTGAAAACTTAGATGCACAGTTTGAAACTGCAAGCCTCTAAAGCTCTCTGTAAACTCTTAACACATCATCTGAAATCATAAATGTCACCTTTGAAGCTTCCTTGACTATGAGCACATCCCACTTCCAACTTATAAAGCATCCTCTAGAACTTCCTAATGAACTCTAAAGCTTCTTCCTTCTAATTTGAAGCTTCTAAACATTCTTCTTCTTCCCTCTAAATCTTCTAGACGTCATTTCCAGAACCTCCAGAGCGTTTAGAATGTCCCTTTAAATGTACTGCTTCCTTTGAAAGTTCCCTCTAAAATCAAAAATCTCAACAACACATCATTAGCTTAATCCAAGTCATTAAAAAGTTTTATTAATCTTCAAAACCAAACCCTAAGACTTAACAATGATAACCAAATAAAAAGTTGGAGGTGTTGCAATTGTAGAATTAAGCGGTGTTCTATTTCCTGAATTGTGGTGTTTGACGAGGCATCGTCACAGTGGTCACCATAAGCAGTCTTGTTACAAGACTCTAAAGAAATTGAAGAGAAGCTGCAAAAAAAGATTGCAAGAGTGAACTAAGCCTAATAAGTCTAAGTTAAGATAAGAGCTAGTCGACAAAGATGACCCCTTAGTAGAAGCGTCCAAATCTAGATCACTAGAGAGAGCCAAGAGTTCATGGAAAATAGGAGTGCATCAAGAAACTCCAAAAAAAGAAAGGCTAAGTCAAGAAGAAGAGTTTGAAGAACAAAGAGAAGTTTAACCACCTTTACACAGGTTAAAATGGGAAAGGAAGCCAAATCCCAAGTATGCGAATGTCGCATTAACAGAATAAACTAGAATAATAGATCCAACCATATACAAGGATGCATCACAAAGCCAAGAGTGTAGAAAGGCCATGGAAGAAGAAATCCAAGCCCTAAAACAAAATGAGACTTGGGATTTGGTGCCAAGACCAAAGAAATTACAGCTCATTTCATGCAAATAGGTCTATAAAGTAAAGACTCAACTTGATTAAACAATAAAAAGGAAAAAGGGATGGTTGGTGGCTCAAGGGTTCTCTAAAAAATATAGGCTAGATTATGATGAAATGTTCAGCCTTGTAGCAAAGATCACCTCAGTATGTGTCACATTGGCTCTTATAGTAGCAAGCCATGGAAGCTTTAGTAAATGGATGCCAAGAATGCATCCCTACATGATGAGTTAGATCGAGAAATATATATGGTGCAGCCCAATAAATTCAAGAGTAAGTCTCACCTAGATTACATATGCAAATTGAAGAAGGCACATCATGCGCTAAAGTAAGCACTGAGGGCATGGTATGGTAAGATAGCAAGATTCTTACTCCAAAGTGGTTACTCGGTAGCATCTACAGATTCAAACCTATTCTTGAAGAATGAAGATGGAAAATTGGCAATAGTGTTAGTCTATGTGGATGATCTCATTATCACTGGAGATGATGTAAAGGAGATTTATCAAACTAGGACCATGTTGGTCCCTAACTAAACAGTAGCTCAAGAGTGGGGAGGGGGTCAATTGAGCTTCCAAAAATTTTGGCCAATAAGTGAATGTATGAGCTTAGAATAAAAGAGAGAATAAATTTTCAGCATACATACACAATAATTTTATAGTGGTTCGACCCTTCCTGGGTTCTTATTCTACTTCTTTGAGTCACTCTTCTTTAATGAACTTAGGTCCCACTATAACACTTGTTGGTTTTACAAGCTCACTAACAACTTACTTATTTTCCAAGTTCTCCAAAAACTCTTACACATTAGTTTGTAAGTGTACCAACTAACTTACTACTTTTTTAAAGCTAACCAGAAATGTTTACAAATAGTTAGTTTCACAGAGTTTACCAACCAACTCTTGGTTATTTTTTTAAATAAATTGTATAATAACAATTCCTCTTATTTTGGGCTAATATGTATGAAAGCTAAGGCTTAATTAAAAGATAAAGTAAGCAATGAGATAAGATTCAAACTCCTTTTGAAGTTAATGTAGATCAAATGTTGAGAATTCTGAATGCTTTGGTAGTAACGTAGTAGCTAAAGTTGAATGATGGAAAGTTGTGAATGCACTTCTCTTAATCAATAAAAACAATTTTCAATGTAATCTCTCTCTTAGTTATTGTAGTTGTTATCTTAACCTTGTTATATAGGATTTGAATTTTTAGCCATTACAACCTTTAGTATCATTTTCAAACAAGTTAGGCAAGTTTGGTGATGACTTCTGTGCATTGTCAGAGTTCAGAAATTTTGAGTAGAGTGCTCAAAACTTCTATGCTTCGATTTATGCCTTAACAAAATTTCTAAAGTGGTTCTATGGATCTTTTGTAGTAAGTAGATTTTTGGCAGTATTCTTTTCAGAGTTTTTGTCCATTATATTAATCTTCAACAGATATATTATGAACTTCTAAAGAACTTTTGAGCAGCTTTTGATTAAATTTTTTAACATAAGCTTTGGTCTTGATATTTTTCTTTGACTCATGCCTTTTTGGAAAATGCCTCCTGAAAATGCTTTTGTGTATTATTAGCATTCTACATTACTTCTATGTAGGCTAAATTCCTTTTGAGTAGCCTTTGAGTTGCTTATGAAGCTTGGGCTTTGCTTCTATATGTCTTCATGATTAATGCTTTACTTGAACATATCTCTGAGAGTGCTTCTGACTTGATTCAACACATTGATTCTGCATTACTTCTATCTAATATTGTTTTACTTCTGCATAATTTTCTATTACTTTATGAATTCTTCTGATATGGTTTTGATTACATGACTTATCTTCTGGGTTGTTTCTATGTGGCATGACAACACTTTTGCTTTGTTTCTGAGTAATGCAGCATTGCTCTTTGTTGCTTCCGTGTAGCATGATGATACTTCTACATTACTTTTGTGCATTGTATCCATGTTCTATTTAACTTCTATATAGCATTTAAAATTTCTTCTAGCATGCTTCTATATAATTGACTTATCTTCTATGTTTCTTCTATATTTCTTCTAATGTTCCATGTTGCTTCATTTTGATTTTGAAGAAGTTCTGGGGTGCTTCTGATCTAGTTCTGAGTTGCATCTAGTTGCTTGTTAGTAAATCTTATTTCTTCTTAACTTCTGATCTTTTCATGCTTAGCCTCTAAGAAAGTTCTAAAATGCTTTTTAGTGGCTTTTGAACATCTTTTTATTTGAGCATTCCTTTATTACTTTCCTTAATCTATTTTTGATATTAATACTATAACACTTAGAAAGTGATGTGTTAGTACCTTGATTCTTCACTCATTTATTTGTCCATCATCAAAAATAAGTTATTTAATCTTATTCATCATAAAAATTAAGCTTAGTAAAGGGGTTAGACTTAACATTCTTCCCCTTTTTAATGATGAAAAAACATTTGAGTGATAACCTTTAAAGAATATTTCAGAATATGCAATGTATTTATTAGTGGGGGATCCTGCATGGGTAAGCTCCCCCTGAGTATATACTCTGAGTGTCTTAATTTTTCTCCCCCTTTTTATAATAATAAAAAAGAATGTAGTAAAAGAGAATAATTGTATTATCAAGATAAAACTTTATACAATAGTAATTACATAGTAAAGATTCATCATACAATATAAAAGACAATTGATACTGAGATCCATCACATGAAAAATGACTGAAGTCAGAATAAGAAGATGTGAGTTTTAAGTATAACAGTCAATTTGTTGGTTTTCTGGTGTATGTGAGAAGGAAGAAATGGGGGTTATTAGAAGAGAGAACAAAAGTGTTTGTGGTTGTGGAGGATGGAGGTTTTGAGGGTGATAACTTGGGTTTAGAAACAACTTTCTTGATCATAGTAGGAAGAGGAGGACGAATGAAAGTAGGATCTTTTGGAATTGTAATGGGAGGTTTGTGAGTGTATGCAGTTGGTCCACATGTTGAAATATAGATAAAGTCAATACAATCTCAAAATTCTGGGTCTAGTAGTTCAGGAAAGGCTACAGGAGTCCTTTTTAAGAGGGCTTCTGTATTGGCATTCATATGGGCAGTGTATTCCTGATGGTATAAGGTTATTCTGGAAAGAGGAGCCTTTTGTTTCCTTTAAAGGTGGAATCCTTGGCTTCCTCTTGGTTTTGTAAGAGGATGGCTAAGATAAAGGTGTAGAAGCTGATGGTTTTGGTGGTGGTTTTGGTTTTGGGATAGTAGGAGGTTTTCTAGTTTTTGTTTTGGTAGAAGGTGGAGGTGAAGTTTTTGGTTTAGGTAAAGTGGCTATGTGAGATTGGATCTATCTTACCTTATGTAGACTAGAAGTATCATTGAGCTGAGGATAATGAAGAGGAAGATTGTCAGCTATTACCTCTAGATTAGCAGTCTCATAGAATGAGAATTCTTCCTCAGTGAATGATGAAGAGGACCTAAGGGAGATTGAAACACTTTTCTAGGAGGCTTTGATGCTTGTAGCATTTGAAGAAGTTTCTCAGTGTAAGTTTGAATGATTGATTCTCTATCAAGAATGTGAATTTTGTGCTTCTTAGGAGTCAATAGAGGATTTGGAAGAAGTTGAATCCTATATAGAGTGTTAGGTTCCTCAAGTTCTATGAATGGAAATTCTTGAGGAGACAGAATGATGGACTGAGAGAGAAATATCCTAGCAACTTTAGAATTAATTTCTGACCTAGCCTTGAACTTTGAATATGTAATCCTAATTGGATTAAATAAATGTAGAAGAATATCAGGATTATCAACAACTGTTGGAGGAAAGTGTGAAGGACTCTATGGTGGAGTTTTTAGAGGAGTGAGAGGTCTTCTCCACTCTGGACAAATTGAAGGAATATTCCATTCTGGTCGAATTTCCTCAATCCATTCAGGGAGTACATCTCCAGATCTGACAAGATCCAACCAAGTCAATTCCAGCCATATTGTTGGCCTTGGGGGAAGAAATTACCATTCATGAATTTGTATAATGATAGGATACTTTGCATATCTAATAATGACTCTATAAGTATTGGAAAGATAGTCCTCAGGCAAATTGAAAGGGACTTAAATTGGTGGAAATGATGAAGATGGTTGTGCTGGAAGGGAGGAAGATGCAATTTTAGTAGGTTCACTCTTAGATTAAGCAACCATTAGATCTGCAGGAGAGGATGGATGAGGGGAGTGTGTGGGTGAAGACATTACTATGATGGGGAGTTTGTTCTGACTAGAGAGAAGTGATATGAAGGTGAGGAGTAATGGGTTGGAGATGAAGGGAAGTGAGTTTGAGGTGAGAGAAATGAGGTTGATAGGTTTGACCTCTGAATGACTCTGCTAGAAATTGTAGAGAGTCAAGTCTTTATTCAATCTTATCAACTCTCAAGATCATGGAAGACATGGCAGTGCTAAGATTATGATCCATTTCATTCATTTGAAGGGCTAAAGTAGACATATAATGTTTAATCATTATTAGTCCATCCTCTAGGTGCTGTGGAATTGGTTGTATTATGGGAATTGAAGTGGTTGGTGTGGTTGGTTGATGAGGTGTAGGAATGGAGGATTAAGGTTGAGTTTGAGAGGGTTTAGAGGGTACAACTGCTATACTCTCTTCTCTATCTTTTATTTCTATTTCTTTCTCATTTCTTTCTATGGCTTCTTCCCTAGTTATTCTTCCACAATATCTTGCCTTCTTCCTTCTTCTCCAGTTTCTATTCTCTTTTTTTGCTCTTCTTTTCTTGGCTTTTGGGAGATCCAGCCTTGTGGAGTCAGCTTGAAGCCAATTCTTTTTACTGTGTCCTTATTGATTTCCTCTCTTGCCACATAATCTTCTCCATCTTCCTTAGAGAGGTCAATATTTGTTGTCTTCATAAGCTTGCTCATCACCATCCCATAAGGTAGGTAATACTTGGTTGAAGTTTTTACCAAATAAAGTTGATCAGCTATGATTTGGGCTAAATCTATCCTCTTCTTGTCCTTCAATATCCATAATATCTTAGCTTCCTTTTCAAAAATTTAACGAATACATCCTATTTTGGGATATATGTTGTTGAATATTAGCATATGGGCTAACTTGAGATTCAAATTCAGATGACTAACATGAAGGTAAGTCACATTTTCTTTAATATCCACTTCAACCAAATCTAAAAACAATCTTGTTCTGTCTGATAGCTAATCAATTTCTTCATCTTCTAACTCAGGAATGTTGAATGTATTTCATATATTCTCTAAGGATAGATCCATCTCAGTCTTTCCTATCCATGATTTTCTAGTGTTATAATTGAAATTGGCTACAAGGACTTAAATCATTCTGGTGTAGGATTTATCCTTATAGCTCATGAAGCTTTCTCATCCTTGGAATACAATCCAATTTGTCACCTTAAGTTTTAGGCCATTCTCTCTAAATGCCTCAAAATCAAATTCCCTTCCTTTTATTATTTTCCTACCCTCGAAGTGTTTGCTAAACTTAGTATAAACAGAAGAATTGCTATTGAAGATTACCTTAAGAATGTAATCTTCTGTTCTTCTCCTTTTTCTTGGTGTTTCTTCTTCTATCATCTCTCTTCTTCATTCCTCAGAATCTGAAATTTCTGCTCACTTGCTAACCTTTTTTGTCCTTGCCATTTGTAGCATCATATGAAATTTTTGGCTTAAGATTTCGAATAGGGGATTTCTCAAAGGATCTAGAGATAGAAAATCTCTAGTATGAATCGAGATAAGAGCAGGTTAATGGAGGGAAAATGTAGTCAATGAAAGGATTTTGAATCATATCTCTATGGAATGAGCTTAGAGTTATGAGATAGTAGTGTAGAATTTTTGAGCTTAGGGATTTAGTGGAGAATGGAGCTTCTATTGAAGTGTAACAGAAGTTCTGTGCAACACGGAGCTTATATAGAGTTTCTGAGCTAATAGCCTCAGAAGTTCTATGGACCTTACACAGAGGTGGAATTCGAGAGGCGGGAGTTCTATGAGGAACAAAATTTCAACAGAACTTCTATGTTAATGATCTCAGAAGTTCCATAGAATTAGTTTTAGGCGTGCAGAAGCACTGGTTTCAATAGACCCATGTGACAAAAGTTCTCAGTAAGTGTTACAGAACTTCTGTGTGATTTTCTTTGTGCTTTGATGGAGTTTCTGTGCAACTTCTAAAGCACTTTAACAAATGTTCAGAGATTCTATCTTACTTCTAACATACTTCTGAGTGATGTAATAGAATTTCTATTATAATTTTAATATATTTCTAGATTAATTTATTTAACATTTATGAGTTTTTTAGGAATTTAAACATTAGGATTAAATATGTATTTTATGAGCATGGATCTATTACACCAAGTTCTCTTCTAATTTTATAGAATTTATCTTCTAGAAGAGGTTTTGTAAAAATATATGCTAACTGATATTCAGTTGGTACATATTCCAAGCAGATATCATGGTTTTGTACATGGTCTCTAATGAAATGATGTCTGTCCTCTATGCGTTTAGTTCTTGAATGTAGTACTATATTTTTGTCAGATTTATTGCACTAGTATTATCATATCTAATAGGAGTATCAACATATTTTATTCCATAAACATTCAAATGCTATTTCATTCATAAAATTTGTGAATAAGAATTACCTATAACTACATATTCAGCTTCAGCAATTGATAATGCTACAGAAGTTTGTTTATTTGAAAACCATAATATGATCATGCTTTCAAGAAATTGATAAGTTCTAGAGGTACTTTTTCTATCTACCTTGTATCCAGCAAAGTCTGAATCAGAGTACTCAACTAATTCAAAGTTTGAACCTTTTGGATACCATATTCTAAGATTTGGAGTATCTAAAAAATATCTAAATATTCTTTTAACAATTAGATGTGATTCTTTAGGATCTGACTAAATTCATGCACATATGCACAAACTAAACATAATATCTAATATACTTCTAGTTAAATATAAAAGAGATCCTATCATGCTTCTATATAATTTTTGATAGATAGATGTAACCTTATCCATTTTGATGGTTATGCTCATTGGTGTGGCTAATGGCTTTCCTTCTTCTAGAGCAAATTTCTTGAGTAGTTCCTTAGTGTATTTTGATTGGTGGATAAAAATTCCTTCCTTCATCTATTTTACTTGAAGTCCCAGAAAGAAGTTCATTTCACCCATTAACCTCATCTCAAATTCTCCCTACATTACTTTACAAAAGTCTTGACATAATTTATCATTAGTTGCACCAAATTTGAACAATTAGGATATTGTTTTTATCATGCTTGATAAAGAGTGTAGTGTCTACTTTACCTCTTGTAAATCCTTTTTTATTAAAAATTTACTTAATCTCTCATACTATGTTCTAGGAGCTTGCTTTAATCCATAAAGAGCTTTCTTGAGTTTAAAGACATGATTTGAATCATAAGGATCTTCAAACCTTGTAGGTTGTTCTATGTAAACTTCTTTGTTTATAAAGCCAGTTAGAAATGCACTTTAACATCCATTTGATAAAGCTTAACATTCATAAAAGAGGCAAATGCTAATAACATTCTAATGACCTCAATTCTAGCAACATGAGCATATGATTCTTTAAAATCTATTCCTTCCTCTTGATAGTATCCTTTTGTTACTAGTCTTGCGTTATTTCTTATTAATATACCAAATTCATCTAATTTATTCCTAAAAACCCATTTAGTTCCTATTACATATTGATGTTTAAGGCTTAGAACAAGTTTACATACATTGTTATTTTTGAATTGATCTAATTCCTCTTGCATGGCTATTATCTAATTTTTATCTTCTAAAGCTTCATCTATGCAAGTTGGTTTTCATTGAGAAATAAAAGCAAAGTTACCACATACTTGTTGATATGAAGATCTAGTTCTTACTTTATCATAAATATCACCAATTACTTGGTTTTTAGGATGATCATGCATGAATCTCCAATCTTTTGGAAGAGTATTATTACCTTCATTATTTACCTCATTGATGGATGATTTGTCATCTAGTTCTTCTTCATTTTTGTGTGTTTTTATTTGTGAAATAGTAATAGAGGGAGGTTGGCTAATATTACCAATACCAACCACTCTACCTTTACCATTATCTCCAAAGGTAACCATTCCTCCATTTTTAGCTTTTAATTCTATGAACAACTCCTTCTCTCCTGTCATGTGTCTTGAGCAACTACTATGCAACTACTATCAATATACCATTTGCTACTTCTTGTGGCTCCCAAGTACACCTATAATAATAAAATCAAGCTATAAGTTTTCATACCCATTTAGGAATAGGTCCAAGTGGGTTAGTAGTAGAATATTTTGGTACCCATTGCTTTTTAGATGCTACTTAATAATTATATGTTGATGTTGATATATTTATTATATCAGCAATAGTTTTTGGTATTCAAATTTGGTTTTGTTTGGGTTCTAATCTTCTTCCGAGATTGCTAGTTTTCTTTTTATGATTTTCTCTACTTTTCTTTGTCTTTAATTTAAATAATATAGATGGTAGTGTTTTTCTAAAAGTGAGATTTTCTGCTTTTGTTTGCTCAAGTTCTACGTTAATGTTAGTTTTGAGTTAAGCATTTCCTTGTTTTATCTTAGAACATTCATAAATTATATTTTTTAATTATCTTTTAGTTTCTTTGTGATTAGCTTTTAAATTTTTAAAATATGAGTATAATTCATCTAGTAATTATTCTAAATCAGAAGTTTTAGTTTTCGAATTTACCTTATTTTCATGAATGGCCATGAAGCTTTTTCTTGTATGATTCTCCTCTTTATTTCCTTCTTTAGAGTTGAATGAACTGAATTGAGCTTCATTTTCTTCCTCTATTTCACCTAAACTTTCTTGTATCACATTTTTCAGAATTTCCAATGTAGCCATCGCTTTCTTCTTATTTTCAAATTTTCTATTGTTAGAAGCATTCTTTTTATCAAAATAAGAAATATACATTTTCTTTTTGTCTCCTTGTCTTTTGTTTGGTTATGGACACTCAAATATCATGTGTCAAGATTTGTTGCAGTTATAACATATTAGAATCTTATTCTTCTTTTCCTTGATCTTGTTGCTACTTTTGAAGTTGTTTTCAAATTTCTTCTTCCAGATTATATTTTCAAATCTTCTGGTTATCATTGTCATTTCATCGTCATCTTCACTTGCTAAGGCTTCTTCTAAAAATTCTTCATTTTTCGATTCAGCTTATGAAGCAATTTTCTTGCCTTTGAATTCATTTGGAACCTTTTGTTTCATTAAGACTTCATGGGACATAAGTGATCCCATAAGTTCTTCTACTTTTATTTTATTTAAATCCTTTACTTCCAGTATAGTAGTTACTTTAGGCATCTAGAATCTAGGTAGAGATCTTAATATTTTCTTAACTAACTTGGGTTTTTCATATTTATCTCTCAAGCTTTTCAATCCATTGGTGATTTTTTTGAACCTTCCAAACATTTTAGAAATGGTTTCTGATTCTTTCATGGAGAAGGCTTCATATTCCTATACTAAAATATTTATCTTAGTTTCCTTTACTTGATTTGTACCTTTATGTGCTACTTAGAGTTTATCCTAAATTTCTTTGGCTAAGTCACATGCAGAAATCTTTTCAAATTCAGAAGAACAGAGTACATAGTAGAGACAATTCTTTGCTTTAGCATCACATTCTACTGTTTAAATATCTTCAGGTGTATATTTATCTTCTGTGTTTGTAACATTCTTTCCATTCTTAACTATGAGCCATAACTGGTAATCTATGGTAGTTAAGAAATTTTTTATTCTCATCTTCCAATACCTATAGTTGGTTCCATCAAAAAATGGGGGTCTGGAAGTGGATTGCCCTGCAGCAGATGTGTTGTGGAATATATTGGCCATTTGAATCTCTTCATAACTTAGTATGCCAATATTTTAAAATTAACTTTGTGAAGCCTACTCTGATACCACTTATTGGTCCCTAACTGAATGGTAGCTCCAGAGGAAGGGGGGTTGAATTGAGCTTCTAAAAATTTTGGCTAATAAGTGAATGTATGTGCTTAGAATAAAAGATAGAATAATTTTCAGCATACATGCACAATAATTTTATCGTGGTTCGGCCTTTCCTGGGTTCTTACTCCACTTCTCTGAGTTATCTTCTTTACTGAACTCAGGTTCCACTATAAGACTTGTTGGTTTTACAAGCTCATCAACAACTTACTAGTTTTCCAAGTTCACAAAAAACTCTTACATGTTGGTGTTTAAGCTTACCAACTAACTTACTGGTTTTTCAAAGCTAACTAGAAACTTTTACAAATAGTTGGTTTAATAGAGCTTACCAACCAACTCTTAGTTTTTTTAAAAATAAGTGTACAATAACAATGCTTCTTATTTTAGGTAATATGTATGAAAGCTAAGGCTTAATTGAAGGAATAAAGTAGCAATGAGATCATATTTAAACTCCTTTTGAAGTTGATGTAGATTAGATGTTGAGAATTCTGAATGCTTGGGCAGTAATGTAGCAGTTGGAGTTAAATGATGGAAACTTGTGAATGCTCTTCTGTTAATCAATAAAAATAATTTTTAGCATAATCTCTCTTAGTTATTGTCTTAATCCTCTTTATATAGGATTTAAATTTTTAGCGCTTGCAACCTTTAGCATCATTTTCAAACAAGTTAGGCAGGTTTTATGATGAATTTTGTGTATGGTCAGAGTTTAGAAATTTTGAGTAGAGTGTTCAGAACTTCTGTGCTTCAGTTTATGCCTTAACAAAATTTATGAAGTAGTTCTGTGGAACTTCTATAGTAAGTAGATTTTTAGCTATATTCTTTTAGAGTTTCTATCCATTATCTTAATTTACAATGGATATATTTTGAACATCTGAAGAACCTCTTTGTAGCTTCTAATTAACTTCTATAACATAAGCTTTAATCTTGATATTTTTCTTTAACTCATGCCTTTTTGGAAAATGCCTTTTGAAAATGCTTCAGTGTATTGTCAACATTGTGTTACTTTTGTGTAAAAGAAATTCCTTCTGAGTTGTTTCTGAGTAGCCTCTAAGTTGCTTATGAAGCTTGGGCTTTGCTTCTATATGTCTTCATGATTTATGCTTTACTTGAACATATCTCTAAGAGTGCTTCTAACTTAATTCAGCACATTTATTCTTAGTTTCTACACTACTTTTGTCATCGTGACACGTTCTACATTACTTCTATGTAATGTTGTTTTGCTTCTGCATAATTTTCTATTATTTCATGAATTCTTCTGATATGGTTTTTATTACATGACTTATCTTCTGGGTTGTTTCTATATGGCGTGACAACACTTCTACTTTGTTTCTGAGTAATGCAGCATTACTCTTCATTGCTTCTGTGTAGCATGATGATACTTCTACATTACTTTTGTGCATTGTATCCATGTTCTATTTAACTTCTATATAGCATTTAAAATTTCTTCTGGCACACTTCTATATAACTGACCTGTCTTCTATGTTTCTTCTATATTTCTTCTAATGTTCCATGTTACTTCAATTTGATTTTGAAGAAGTTCTGGGGTGCTTCTAATCTAGTTTTGAGTTGCATTCAGTTGCTTTTGAGTAAATCTTATTTCTTCTTAACCTTTGATCTTTTCATGCTTAGCCTCTAAGTAAGTTCCAAAATGCTTTTGAGTGTCTTTTGAACATCTTTTTATTTGACATTCCTTTATTACTTTCCTTAATCTATTTTTGATATTAATACTGCAACACTTAGAAAGTTATTTATTAGTACCTTGATTCTTCACTTATTTGTTTGTTCATCATCAATACTAAGTTATTTAATGTCATTTATCATCAAAATATCGCTTAGTAAAGGGGTTAGATATAATAGACCAGTCTCTCAGTATGCTTTCAAATGAAGGAGCTTGGAAAGCTAAAGCGCTTTCTGGGACTCAAGGTAGTACAAGCCAAGGAAGGGTTATTCTTATGCTAAGAGAAGTATGCAAAGGATCTATTAGAGAAATTTGGGATTCTTGACTTCAATCCCATATCTACTCCTATGGAACCCAATGCAAGATTATGTGCTATAGATGGTAGGGAGTTAGAAGATTCAACAATTTATTGACAATTGTAGGTAGTCTAATCTACTTAACAAATTACTCAGCCTAACATAGCATGTGTAGTTGGAGTAGCCAATCGATTTATGGAAAAGTCAAGGAAGCCTCGCTTGCAAATAGTTCGACATATACTAAGATACATAAAAGGAACTATTGACTCTGGTCTTTTATATAAGAAAGGAGTTACATGTGAAGTAGTGGGGCATTGTAATGCTGACTAATCTGGAGACCATGATACTTAGCATTGTGATACTCAGCATTTAACTACTGGGTATATATTTAATCTCGGATCAGGCACAGTATCATGGTGTAGTAAGAGGCAACCAATAGTGTCATTATCAACTAGTGAGGCCAAATATAACGTTGTAGCCCTAGACACACAAGAGAGTAAGTGGATAACTTAACCCCTCAAAGATCTTCATCAACCAGTTGATTACTTGGTTCAATTATATTGTGATAATCAATCAGCAATGCATCTAGTAGAGAATCTGGTATTTCATGCAAGAACTAAGTACATGGAAGTTCATTATCACTTTATAAAGGAGAAGGTACTACAAGGAAAGATAGGGATGAAGCACATTAAGACTAAAGATAAAGTTGCAAATATATCTACTAAAGGACTTAATAAAGCAAAGTTTTGAAGAACTCAGAAGGTAGCTTGGAATGATTATAAGAATTGAGTTGAGTTATTAAGGGGGAGTGTTAAAGTATTATCGACTGCTCCAACATCTTTCTGTCACTATCTAGAAAATTCTAAACAGAATATCTTTCTAGGAGGAAAGAGCCCATGTATAACTCTCTTGAAGCTTCCAAATAAAATATCCTACCTATTGTATTAATTGTAGTACCTAGAATCTTCCCAACCAACTTCAAACAACTATGAAAGGAGCCTTTGAGCTCTTTATGCAACCAAACAATGAAAGTAGCAAGTAAGAGTGAAGAGTGATGTGTGGGAGAAGTGTGAGTGAGGTAAGAAAGTTGAAGTGCTAGATGTATGAATGATGAGTTGTGAATGAGCTCTTGTTAGGGTGCTAAAGTCTTGGGTGTAAGTGGTATCCTTGTAATAAGTGTGTGCGTGAGAATTTTTATTGTAATTTTTCTACTTTGTAGTAGAGTCAATTTTATTATTATCTATCACTTGTCATCTCTAACAAGTGGTATCATTGTCCAACACTTTCTTCCTCTCCTTCCTTCTTCTTCATTCATTCATGGCAATTAATCTACTAATCACATAACTTCTAACTCCACTAACCTTTCAACCTCTAATTGCATCCCACCTTCTTTCTTCTCTCTTTACCTTCTTCCTTTGTTCTAATAATCTTTCTTTCATATTTGCTTCAGAATTATATAGTCACTTTTGCAACCTCTGGTAAACTGTGTTTCACGTTATATTTTAGATTCATCTAACTACATATAATATTCACAATGTTATTTAGTAGTTCTTCCATAAAAAATCATTAAAGTTAGCATACGGTTGGTTACGCTAATAATATTAACTATGCCTACTTTTATGTGTTTCAAAATTTTATTATTCATTTATCTACTCAAAAAGTATGTATTTAATAATTTAGATAATATATATAGTACAATATAAATTTATCTGTGGTGCCTAGATAATATCAATGTTTTTTATTTTCCTAATAGTTTTTTTTGCCATAGCCCACATGAATATTTGATTTAGATAATTTTTGGTGGAAAGCTAATAAATCCCATTTAGAATATGGTTTGATAGGATTAACCCAAAATATAACCTTAGTCCTAATTTAGTTGTTAGGTTGTCTTGTGTTATACATAATCTACTAGTACGACCCAATATCTAAGATGGCTTTTAATGTATAGGCTAAAGAGATTTCTAAGGCTCTAGACAAAAAGCTTCAACTCTTCGTATTATTGGTAACAATAATCACTTGGATCTTACGTTAAATCTTCAGGAGGATTATACACTGCAAATAGCTTATGGTCGCCCCTCAAAACAAACTGTGAAGATGTGTAGGTTTGAAAGAAAAGAGGGCACTAAAGTTGAAAATATTATTATTAAAGTAATAATACCATTATGTATAAGATGAACCCCATGCTTAGTGCACAACCATCAACCGCAAATGAGACCCATATGAAAGCAATTTTAGAGAAAGTTCGTTACCCCAACTAGAAGCTCAATTATGGTTTAAAAATTAATTTAGCTTTTTAAGAAAATTTTAAATATTATGTATTTTTAATATAAAAATATTAATATAAAATGTCCAATAGATAACACGAGACAAAAATAATAGAAACAAATACTTTATTAAAAAAAATTATATTAACTATTTTTGTATTATAAATATTTTATGTTATATTTTAATATAAAATATATTTGGAAGGTTAAACCATATTTTATGTGATGTAGCTCTTTAGGATCCCAAAATGATTTCAACAATAAAATATCAATAGAACAATTTCATTTGTTATAAATTACATAATTTTTTTAAATTATTATTTAAATTAATTATAGCATATTTGTTATATCTAAGTTTTTGTAACCTCTAACAATATAGGCAAAGGTAATGATGTTTCTTCAATATTAAAATTATTAAAAATTTTATACATCGTGATTTATTAAGAAGAATTATCTCAAAAAAAAATTCATAAAGACCACAACATGCAAGTTAGCAATGTCTTTGCCTTTGAAATTATTTTAAATGTTCTTGAATTTATGCTATATAAGATGTATTATTTAAATTATTATATATAATTTCTAAATATATAAGTGAAAAATTAACATTCTATACACATTTAGATGGGTTGTATAATTAACTAACAATTAGATACCTACGTATTTTCATTTTTATTTTATATGGTAGACTGAAAATGCTATTTTAATGACCTTTACAAAAATACTAAAATATAATATTGAAAAATTTAACAATGATTATTATGGGAGTTATAAAGAAGTTTATTGATAACTAACAACCGAGGATTTTAAAGAATTTCATTCAGTTATTTCAATCATATTTGTTTAGACCAATGTTTAGAAAACTGGACCGGAGGTTAAACCGTTTGCGTGTCTAGTTCTGGTTCAACCGATTCAACTGGTGGAGTGAACCGATGATGTAAGCATGATATAATTATGATATAATAATTATTTAACTTATTTAATTTTTTTTAAATAAAAACTTATATTACCTAAAATGCATAGATAACCATCTAAGATAAATGATGTAATAGTAAGAAAATCCAACACAGATGTATCAAATTAATGAAGATAGCATAATTAAAATGATGCAATAATAAACTAACCTCAGTGGATTAAAAACGTTAGCTTGATTCAACATTTCAAAGTCCAATCTTTCCTCCTTCTTTATGCTCATTGAAATTTTGAAATAAAAATATATCTTAAAAAAATAAGCAAATGTATTACTAATCTCATCATTCATCTGAAATGAAATATGAAGGCATTAATAAGAGTTTAAAAAGATTCTAAACATAACCATGAAATTCAATTCCCCTGCTAAATGAAGGGGGTGCCTAAGCATATTTTCCTACCGAGCATCAATGATATCAAGGAACGGTTGAGCATGCACCTTAAATTTCAAAAGGCTCTTCTTAGTAGCAAGCTTTGCTCTACGCATACCTTCAAAGATGTATCCCATTGTAGGCCTTTCATCACTATCCACCATCCAAATAACATGAACAAGTGGCTCAAATGTTCCCACAATCATATGACATTTATCCCAAAAATCACTATCCAGTATTAAATTAGTAACATCCTTTGCTTTTGTATTGTTCCTCGATTTATTTCTAAGCTCAATCCATTCATTACTCACCATCATAACCCTTAATTGATCTTTACAATTCAAAAGGCTTTGAAGAGTAAGGAAAACTCTTGTAAATCTAGTGATGGCAGGACGAATGATATCTTTTCCACTTGTGAACTTTCTCATTATTGATAAAGCAACTGTATGATTGTAGATAAAAGTACTAATAGACCATGCTATTCCAATAACTACTTTTATTTCATCTATTTTTACAATGTATTCAAGCATCAAATCAATACAGTGAGTTGCATATGGTGTCCAAACTATAAATAGGTACTTCTCAGACAATATATTTAGCTGCATTGTCTATAATAATCTAGACAACATTGTTTGGCCCAACCTCATCAACAACTTCCATAAATAACCCAACAAGCAATTCTCTAGTTTTCACATATTCAGAAGCATCAACTGATTTCAAAAATACAGATTATTGAGTAGAACATACTAAAAAATTAATCAATGTCCTTCCTCTTTGATCTGTCCAACCATCTGCCATGATGGTACATACAAAAGCCTTCCATTTCTCCTTCATTGATTCAACAACACCTTTAAGTTTTTCAACATTTCTTTTAATATCTTCTCACTCAGTTGATAATGTGAAGGTGGTGGAAAACTCACTCCAATTGGCAACATAGCATTCAACATGGATTTAAAATATGGGAATTAACTACATTGAATGGTAAGCAAGCATCAAAAAACCATTTACCTATTTCCAAATATGCTTGTTCAATCACATCTTTTCCTTCCATAGCACATCTAACTGATGGTTGAACTCCTCCAGATACTACTTTCACTTTTTTAAATGGAGCCAATGCATCTTTTCTGTTGTATTTTGACTCCGTAGATAACATTTCAACATCTTCATCTACAAGATCCAATAATGGAAAAGGACTTGTTTCGAGGATTGATTGCTTTTTTTTCCCTTTTTCATGTGTAATGTTCTCTAAATCTATTTTGATATCCAATTGAACATGGGGAGGGACCTTCTTAGCCAAATGCTTTTTCATTCAATTTATCCCTCCCCCACTAAATATTTTCTCACAATAACAACATTTATACTTATTTTTTACAATCTGCTGCACATGGTTCCATTCTATATTTATTTTTGCCCTAAATGCACTAGTAGATGTTGAACCCATGCTTGTAGCAGGGTTGGATTTAGAGACAGACATGATCTAACATAGCAATTAGCAAGCCAAGTAGCAAACACAATAACATAGAAATATATGAAAATACATTACCATTTAATACTACAAAAATTAACAAGCAAATAAATTCCATATATGAAAAAAAAAAGAACATAGCACAACACGTTGGGAAGGTATGTTGGGTAGAGAGAGAGAGAGAGAGAGGGTTGAGCATGTAACACCACTAAATTTAGGGTGCTACTTACTCATATTTTAGAAAAAGATCTAGCCAAAAATCCGGCAAAGTCTCCCCTGAAATATGAGGGTTTTCAAACCTATACATACATTTGACCATCCATGTACACCATATACATCCACAAATCCTCATACATCTGCAGTCCCATGATCCAACTAATAGTCTTGTGGCATGAAAATATCTAAGAATCAATAATCAATGAATAATAAAAATTTAAACGACTCCTTATACATCATCTACCAATAATGAATTAATAATTGACAAGACACATAATTTGCTATAATCTCTCTTCAATAGATAATCAATAGTTAAATAAGGAATGTTGCTCCATCGCTGCTAATTCCCATTTTAGGCACCAAACCCTGGTTGGGCTCCTCTGACATGCCTGGTATCTAAAACATAGAAAAAGAGAGAGTTGGGGCAAACTCGGTAAGTAAGGAAAAATAGTAAAACCTTGTAAATCATTCATAAAGTTGCACAAACCAACAATTGCCAGTGCAATGATATTTCATTCAATCCAAGCATGCTCATAAGCTATTAAACATACAAATGTAATTAATCTGGTGCCATAAAGGCCACCACTTAGCCACACAAGCTTTGTATGCCACACAGGCAATCTATCGGCCACACAGACCATCTATACACAATACAAGCAACACCATAGCCATACAGGCAATCCATATGCCACACAGGCAACATCATAGACACACAGGCTCATCATGTATATCATACATACATCCACATGAACTCTACTACCATGTTATACTCACACATATCACATTACATGAACAAAATTAATCTCAACAAAACAAGTAACAATCTATTCAAAACATTAAATGCATGTGGTAAATTCAAGTACAAAGCATATTCTATAAACACATCTCAAATCATTCATAAACGTGATAAATCATGGTGACCATATGCCAAACATGTAAATATACTCAATCACACATAATTTGGTAAAAAAATCTACTTACCTCAATTAGAAATAGTTCCCACAATCCTTTTAGCCCAACATTGTCTTTTTATCAAGAATCACTAGGTCCTACATTACCAAATGCACAAAGTTTATACTTAACTTGCTCATCGATCATCATATA
>JAYJMB010060060.1:0-26647 GCA_036873735.1 Pouteria campechiana | reverse complement strand
AAGTATGATGTTTCTCTAATTTTTTTATATTTTGGTTTCTCGATGAATTTTAATGTGATTGATTTGGTGAAGGTGGTGAAGGTGATTCCTTCATCGGTTACCATGAAAGGTTTGATCTGGTTAATGAATGGCGTTCCTAGAAAGACTTCATTATGAAGGTTTTTTACTAGGATAAATGGGGTTTGGACAATGAGTTGGTCGAATTGACATTCGACATCGGATAGTTTGTATTGAACATAGAGCGGTTGTCCTCCCGCTCCTTTCAGGGACTCCTTAGTAGGTTCATAATAGGCTGTTGGAATCAGCCCTTCCTGTATGCAGTTTAAATCTACACTAATATCAACTAAGGTGATGGTTTTAAGATTGAATGAATCGGCAATCTTTAAATGAATGTCGATATACCATTTTTGGACTTTTATTTGTGTGATCTTATTGAGATAACTCCTAGAGTTTGATGCTTGCTCATTATCAGAGTTATTAAGATTTTCGTCTGATGCTGATTCATGATTAGATTCTGTATCAGAATCTTTTACCGGAGTAACTTGGTTATTTTGTTTTAAAGAGAAGAGATCCTTTTTCATAGAGGAGATTTCTTTCTTTAAATCATTGATTTGTTTTTGGAGATCACTTGTGGTTAATTCTTGGGGTTTTTTGTTAAAAGGTTTTAGTATGTCTTTTAGATCATACTTATTGTTTAGTTTTGGTAGTTTTTGTTCACTTGTTGATGCTTTTATCATTGGTGTTATTTTGTTAAAGTATGACAACTTAAGATTTGGATCTTCTATTTCTGAAGCGAAGTCCAGGAGATCTTATTGTTCTTTGGTTATCATATTGATGTAAGAAGATGATGAAGATTCATCATTTGTCTCAATGGGGTTGATTTCTCTTTCAGAGTCTGTTGTTGATATTGATTTAGAAGATGATTCTGAATCAGTAGTGATTAAGATTTTGATTAACTGATTTTTGATGGATTCTTTTATATCATTGTCATCAATTTTAATTTGATTTATTTTTTGTTTAAGTTTTTCTTTTTGTTTAAAGTTTTCTGGGCATTTATTTGAGTAATGACCAGGCTTTCAGCACTTAAAACATTTATTGGTAGATTTTCTGTATTTTTTGTATGATAAAGACGGTTTTTTGGTGATGTTATATTTTTTATGATATCTTTTGTATCTGTTGAATTCCTTATGGAATTATTTTTTAGATGATTTATGTTTATATTTTTTATGTTTTGATGTAGAGCATTCAAAACCAAATTGTTTACAGAATGAACCAATTTGATATTTTGAATACTTAGTTTCAAGTTTTGCTTGTTCTTTCTGTTTGAATTCATTACAGAAAGCTAATCCTACGTCATTGATAGTAGAAATTAGATCTCCATAAGTGAGATTGTCATAAGTAATTAGACCTTGATTTTGGTCTTTGATTCATTCTTGTACTTTGGTTGCAAAGTAGGAAGGAAGATTTAGGATGAATTTTTCCTTCCAGTATGTTTGATTGCACTTAGATCTTTGCATTACATGAGATAGAAATGTATCTTTGTAATAGCGAAATTCTGACAATCTTCTGCATTTAAGATTTTGCAAGATTTTAGAATTATTTTCTTCGAGTTTATTTGTCGGGCCGATGAAGTATTTGGCAATGGTAAAGATTAAAGTAGTTACAACATTTTGCTAGGGCTTGCCGTCTTCATCGAAGATTAATTCACCATGTGAATCTTTTTTATATGAATTTAGGATTTCATTTCTTTGATTGTCAGTGAGTTAGTTATCCCACCAGCCTTTGAGTGTGCCAGTGAACCCAATGACAAGAAAATTTATTAATTCATGGTCCATGTAGTTTGCTTTGGTTGAGTAAGCAGTACTGACCATAGTTATTTCTTGTAATATATTGATTATTTGTTTTTCAGATTTACCATCTATGTTCCATTCATAGATAGCATTTCCATTGTATTGAGATTGAGTAAATTGGTTCCTTTCTTCGTATAGAAGATCAGGACCTGTAAACTTTAGATAATATAGTTTTAATCCATATTTTGGTTGAGATTGATGGTTAAAAGATAATTTGTTTATCTTATTAGATTGTTTAGATGATGTCGTATTTATAAATTCATCTGATGAGGAAGATGTACTTTTTTGTGTAAGTGCATGGATGGTTTGGCTCTGCTTTAATAAGGCAGCAGGAGTACTACCACTTTCTTCACGTTGTAGTCCGATTCTTGAGGATTGTGGAGTGGATTGATTGTTAATCCATTCTTTGATTTCTTTTTCTTTTTGTCTCAATTTTTTTTGATATTTTTGGAATATGATGTGGTTTAAAGATTGGCTTATCATTTGGTTTTTTAGTTTTTTCTTTTGTATGGTTTGATTTTTGATGATTGTTCAGATGATCTGTGATTGTGGTCAATGTTTTGTTTATATAAGTGATCTGTTCATGTATTTTTCTAATGTCTTCTCCATTAGGAGGAATTGTAGTGTCTGGATGATGTTTGTAGGGAGCTCCAATCACTACCTTGTCTTTTACCTTACTATCTATGTTTTCTTCTGGAGGGAAATTAGATCGTTTAATGATTCTTCCTCCAGATTTCAAAATGGGTTTTAAGGTTGGATTATGGAATTTTTTGAACCATTCAAAGAAATAGATCTATCTTTGATTATGATTCATCCATTGGTAATATTGATCTTTAATTTGTAGAGTTTCTGTTTCTTTATACAATCAAAGTAGATTTTTCTTTTTCTTTTATTTTCTTAGCATAAAATTCCTAATTTATTAATTCTTTGTTGATTGCAAACCTCTTATTAGGTTTATTTCTTGTAATTACGTTGAGTGAGTGTTCCATCTGGGAAGCCGTTGGGGACATATTTTGGGAATGATCATCAGATCGTTTAGAGCTGTGAGGCTCTTCATTAAAGACATGACTATGTCTAGGATCTGGTGATTGATTCTTATAATATGATTGTGTGGATGTTCCTTCGATTTTTATCCCCTTTAATTTTTGTGGTTTATATTCAGGGATTTCTGAACTTCTGAAGCTACTAAAGGATCTTTCAGATGGTTCAGAGATTATGGGATTAGAGATTGAGTTTCTTCTAGGGATGATTTCAATATCTCCTTCTTGGTGATGGTTTATGGTTTCCATTTGGGAGTTTTGTATTAGTTCTGGTGTGGTAACAGCAGTTAGCTTCCAAGAAGGCGGAAGAGTAACTTCTGACCACTTGATTATTTTTGGTATTCTTATTTTAGATTTGGTTGGATCTATGTAGAAAACTATTGTTTCTCCAAGCTTAGATTGATAGAGTGCTCTAGAATCTAAAACCATAGTCATTGTTTTATAGTAAATTCTACAAACTAATGCAACAGGTATAAATCCTGGTTTCATATTACAATTATATAACATAAAATTTAATGTAAGTACATCTAATGCATTTGGATCATTAGCTGCGATTGTGAAGTTTGGAAAATAGTTAAAGTAGACTGGACCGTCATGTAAACTTGCTTCAAGAATGCCATGAAGCGAGTCTTCAAAGTCTCAATGGCTAGCATCACGTAGACACAGAAGGGTAGAGATGTTTAGACCTTCTCTGATTAGAGGTTTGACTGCTACTTGTACTAGACCTAAGTGCAAGTAGGGATATTTTTTCTTTTGTTCACTTAACAATGACTTAGATATTAATGTCATTGATGATTGAAGTGAAGAAAGAGAGATTGTTTTTTCTTTAGTTTTGATTATGTAATTTGTTTTTAATTGGAAGGTTCCTTTTTTCTTCCAGATTTGGTCGTGAGATATTCTTTATATTTTCCAATCCAATGACTCAACCTTTCTAAATATACTTCAATTCGTATTGCATGGATGGTTTCATCAAGTTATTGCAGTAGAAAACAGATAAATGTAGCAATGAAATAATTAAAGGATAATCTATGAGATATAATGAAGAGTTTAAATAGTAAGATCTAAGTTATGCATGCATAGCCAGGAATGATTATAGTTATCTATTGGGAAAATTTTATATAAGTAAAAAAAAAGGTATTAAGTCAATATTTTCTCATGATTCAGTCTAAAAACTATTTTATTCACCTAAATATCTTAATTTATATTTAAATATTAATTTTTTGAATATTATTATCTCTATAGATAATAAAAATTCTGAAAATAATCTCACACAAAATCAGTGGTGGAGGAATAACTTTAAATAGAAATTGATTTTTAAAATTTTTTAAAGCTTATAAAAATCATAAGAATTCATAAATTTAATATAAATAATATTAAATAGAATTTTAAAAAATTTTGGTGAATAAAAATGGTTGTATAGACTTAATATTGAGAAAAAATGATTGCGTTTTTGAATTATATAAGATGTTGATACTTTTAGTATTTTGTGACTATATTATGTATGTAGAGAAAAATAATTTCAATGGATCTGATTTTGCTGTAAAATAAGTTAACTTTATATATTAAAATGTGTCGAATTGCGTTAAATAAATTTCATGGGCTCAGCTTCGATGAACACTGCGATGGACGGAAAGTCGTGTCCTTGACCAAAAAATTTTCGTCTCCACTTCATTTCCAATTTCCAAGCTACTTCCTAAAGTTGTCGGAATTTCTTTAGAATTTACACACACACACTTTCTAAGACTCTAACACACTAAAAAAGAAATAGCGTGTCCTGAATTATTTTCCGAGTTTATCCAACAGTACAAAATATTTAAAAAATAATTTAATATTTCATCATCATTTTATTTAAATGAAATATTTAAGTGGACCCTAATAAATAAAAAAAGTATAGAGATTAAATATATACTAAAAAATAATTACGTTGCATACTTATATGCATGCATCCTATTGTACGAAGATTTTCTATGCTATCTCATCATTTTAATTTATGGAGATGATTTGATTAAATCAAAATTAATTATAATATTTATTTTTATATATTTAATTATAGGTATAAAAATATCTTAAGTAAATATTTAGGTGTGCTATAGTAATTAAAACTCTTTAAAATCTCATGATTGAATACTATTTTGTATGATACTTGATTTTCAATTAAGATAATTTTTACATTCATAATTAAACATATAAAAAATAAATAATATAATTAATTTTAATTTAATCAAAACATTATAATAGGCTTAAATGGCAAGGTTGCATGACAAATTTTAGTGTTATTAGTTGCATATAAATATTTTCTTATATATTAAACTTTATTTTTATTTAGGAAATGATCAAATGAAATTTTTTTTACCATTAACATTTCAACCCATTTACAATCTGAATTTTGACCCGTGATTAACTCAGCCAGCAGCCCAACTCAAAATTTATAAATAGGTTAGATTTAGGGTTGAGGTTTTTTTAATGGAAAATATATACCATGAGTGAAAAGTATAATTTATGAAGTAAATTGTCAGGTCAAATAATGAGGAGGATGTTTAATTTATTTTTTCTCTTTTTGGCCAACCCAAGTGGGGCTGAGAGTCGATGTGGTATTATTGGAAAGTCATCATTTATCATCGAGTTTAAATTTATTCATATTTAAAATAAAATTATAAATTAGAACTATTTAAAACAGCATAATGTACAATTTAAGTATGCTTTCCTACCTTTTCCCCTCCCCTGCATGACTGGTTGTTGGATGGGAATGAAAAAACAGATAAATAATGAAAATAAAACAATGTCAACAGGATTGAGAATGGTTTTATAAAAAAATGAAATAAGAAAAGTTATATAATAATTGCAAAAGTAGGTTGATATCAAAATTTGACCATATCCGATAAAAAAATTCTAAGAAAAATAATTTTATTTTTAGATGATTTAATTTGCAAAACAGGAAACTTGCAGCAAGCCCATGGGCAATCGGCTTCCTGCAATGGATAGAAACGATTCTTGTGCAACTAAAGATTGTCATTTACCAATCAATTAGTCATCAGCATTGTTATTTATCAATTAATGGTCGGCATCGTTATCACGGAAAGATATAAATGTTTATTTATATCTTTCCATTTGTTTGGGATCACCTAAGTTTTCAATCAAGGTATTTTTTTTAAATTATAATATATATATATATAATGATTAGCTTAAATTTGATCTAAATATTGTAGTGTGTGAAAATTACGGTTCCATGGAAGCAATTTTCGTTATTTAATTAAAATTTTAAAAATTATTTCAATGAGAGATTTAAATGTGCCATAAATTTTATTTAATTTGAGATTATATATACAAATCGATCCAATTCTTGCCCTATTTGTGTAAATTGTAACTCTCACTTAAGATAATTTTTTAATCTTAATTAAAATAATCTATATGAGATTTTATAGGATGATTGTGGGAAATTATTTCCCTTGATGCTATAGAACCGTCTTCTCAAGTAAATAAGGAGATATGATGACTAATGTGAATAGTCCAATGAGATTCAATTTTGGTTACGTTTGGATGACTACAATTTGTAGTGTATAATAGTGATGCCAGACACTGCTGTGCTAGAATTTACATTACAACCAAATAAAGTAATACCTACTACACCTTATATATTTTATTCTTGTCGATCTTTATTTCTGCTCTTTTAAATCGTTTATTCTTATATATTCTTTCTTTAATTTTTAATCATTTACCCATATTCTTTCTATCATTAATCTAATTTTTAAAATTTATACCCAATTATACTTTACAATCATACTTTTGGCATCATTTTTGCAAAATAAGTTCCATTACAAAAATGCTAGAACTCAATGTTGAACGTTAGATCACCTTCAAATTACAACTCTACTCTAAAATTATCTTTTTATCAAATTTTATTATTTTTTAATAATTTTGATTAAATTTTGTTAAAATTTGTCAAAGTTTACTAAAGTTCATGATCTTTAACAAGTTTTCATAAACTTTGATAAAATTTAATATAATTTTTATTACTAATATAATTTTATTACAGTCTCTTAAAGTCTATTAAAGCTTGCTACTATTTATTTATTGAATCTTTTAAAGCTTTAATGGGCTCTAACAAAACTTTAATGTAACATTAATAGATTTTTATTAAAGTATTAAAGTTCATTAAAAGTCATTAATATTCATTAATATTTTATAAGCTTTAATAGAGTTTAACAAAGCTTTTATTAAATTCTGTTAAAATTCATTAATATCCACCAAAATTTTCATGCGCTTCTTTTAAAGTTTATTAAATACCATTAAAGTTTGTTAATTTTTTCTTAAGCTTCAATAACTTGCATAATCCTATTAAGGTCTATGAAAGCTCATTAAAAAAATTTATAGATTTTTAATTTTTTTTAAATATTAAAATTATATTTTAACTCTTTATTTTACCAACACATCCATTTGTTATTAATATTTATGTAAAATTTAAAAATTCTAAACAAACCACATAAATTGCTTATTTAAAATTTTCTAAAAATAGCCTCATATTCTACTTTTTCTCACTAGAACAGTTTCTAGTATAAACTTTTTCCCTTTTTTCCTGTAACACTCCAGTGCACACCCACACCCAACTACATGCCCTTTACCATGGAAGTCAACTTTGACAGAAGGCATTTGTTCCTATTGAGGTAGTAATTAATGAAGCTTTAACACATGGCAGGTTAAATTGAAGGGTGTATTTGATAATAAAAAAATGATAAAAAACTTTTTCACCTTTTTTCAACCCTTTTTATGCACGTATTAATGTGATTTAACATTTTAACTATCTAATAATTTTTTATTTATATTTTAAATCTATATATTTTGTATTTGCTCACTTTATTTTTAATTATTATCTTCTATTATGTTACATTATTTTTCTATATTATTTTTTTCTTCACATCTTTTCCGCATTCGCAAACACAAGAGTGGCTTTGGATTTGGAGTGCCTGCGCTTACAACATGAAATTCTTCTTAAAGAAGTTATATGTGGAGTGTGAGGTGGGCTGCATGTTTCATTATTGGTTGAGTGAAGGTTCTAATTTCAAATATGTATTTATGTATTTAGATAATTTTATAAAGTAAAAATATTTTTATAAAATAATTTTATTCAAAATTATTTATTAAATAAAATAAAATAAATTATTTTATATATTTTTAGATATTTAGTTGTAAATATAAAACTATTTTAATTAAAATTAAGTATATTAAAAGGTTACAAATTGATACTTAATATATTAGATAATATTTAAAAATTTGAATATAAATGTATTACAATATTTTCATCTAATAACTTTTATTTACAAACATATAACTAAAAAATGTATTTTATAATTGGATTTTTATGTTGCAAATAACAAGAATTTTGTTGGTATAAATAAGATTTTTTTATTATTTCATTTATTTAACATGACATTTGCATACTTTAAATTTTTTATGTTTTCATATCATTATTATATTTTCAAAATTTAAATCTATCTTATTAATAAAAAATAGTTTTATTTTATTTTTATTCACATTAAAGTCAACATATATCTATTATTATTAATGTTATTTTCCATTTATTTTTTGAGAAAATTAATTCACTTTATTCAAATTCCTTAAAGTTTCTTTCAAAATTAAAACCCAAAAATGTAAATAATTTTTATCTCCAAAGTGAGATGAATTTTATAGTTAATCCAAGTTTCGAATTTAAATGATGTAGTTTTAATTAAATAAGATAAATTTGTTAACTTTGAGGATCTAGTTTTGATGATTAACAAAACTTGTTAATGACTTGATTTAAGCTAATAATAGTATTGCTAAGATTTTTAATTTCGTATAAAGCTTCGAAGGTGAAGAAAGAAGCTTCAGAGGTGAAGAAGAGATCTTTGGATGTGACGCTGTTAAGGATTAAAGGGATCAACGTTACTTCGGAGGTTTTGAAAAAGCTTCGGAGGTGTAGAAAGAGCCGTTGGGCAGAAACAATGCTTAAGGGACTTCGACGCATCCGAAGTCGAATGATACGAAAATGTATATGTTAGGACATCAGGATTGAAGGGGAGTTTCGGAGGCACGGGTCACTTACTTTGAAGGGATTGAAGCCATATGCGTTCACAACTTTGTCGAGCCCTTGATCTTCGAAAGCATCGAAAGTGTAACTTCGGAGGCTCCGAAGTGGCACGACAAAGTAGTGTTGCATGGTTTTTAATGAGATATTTTCAACGATTGAAAAAATGAGAAAGCAATGGCTAGTTTGAATATGAAACTTATAAATACAAGTTTTGTGAAGAAAAACAGGTTTCAACCAATATAGAACTTCAAGTTATATCTTTACACTTTAAAGGAGATCAGAAAGCACTGTGAGATTAATGTTTTATCTTTATTATTTGAGCTTAAACTTTATGTACATCCAAGTCTAATTAAAGGTATTTAGTTGTACATTTATCTGCAAAGGTAGAGTTGCTGGTTAGCTCCAAAATCAGTCTATAAGAGTTGGTGGTGATTATAGGGTTTTTGATAAACACATAAAACCAATGTAGAGTTCTTGATTAGCTCGTAAAACCAAGAGAGGTTGTGATTTCATGGGTTATAGTGAAACCCAACGTTGAAAAACCTTGGAGAGTGGAGTAGGTGCCAAAAGAGAGCCTAAACTACTATAATTTTTGTGTCTTTATTGTTGTGTGCTCGTGAGTTCCATTCCATTTATTTTCTGCTCTTGTGTAAACTTTTCTATTTTTTAATACCTTTAGGATTTCAGATTTGCCATACAACTTGCATAACATAGGCAGGGTCAGGGGACCAACAATATTAAATTAGATTAATAGATTGAATTTAATCTACACATTATTATGAGTTCAAACAAACTATTTTTTCATAAAAAATGTTATAGTAACATTATGAAAAATTCATTTCCTTGTGCATGCATGTGCATCTTAAATTGGCCAAAAGGTTAATTAGTCTTTACCTTAAATGATAAAATGGACATGCTTCCAAATTTGACTCAAGTGATGGCAAAGTGTAGCTTAAATTAAATTTAAGCTACAATAATAATATTTGATAATTTAATTAATATGCATTTGTTTATACCATAATGAAATATTGGATGTTGTAATTAATTTTGAGAATATGTAGAGAGCACCCATATATTGTTATCCAATAGGGTCATCATCATCATTTTAATCTATTTTTGGGCTCGTTATCATGATTGTATCATACAAATTATCCATGTAAGATTATATAAATTACTTATAATTATAAAATAATTTTATGGCTAAAATATCCTTATTAACATTTTTATTTATCGCTCAATTGGTTGATTGATTTGGATAATTTTAATATTAATGAAAATATTATATTTCGAACCGTTTAGACGGTAGAATGAATAAAATATACTGTGGATGGCACACTTTGTGCGAGTGAAAGGATTAGGAGAGGGCCTGGTGCTCGTGCTTGGAGTCCGCGCTTTTGAAATTAAGACATTCTCCTTGTCGAGACGCGTGCAAAGCATTAACTTGCGACGTGGTGAAGCTCCACTGGTTGGTGGTTGCTACCCCGAGAATACAGCTCTCCTGTCCTAATCCACTTTGTTTCCCACCCGTCGAAATAGATGCAACGGGGAAGTGCTCATTGGTAGCCCCTCCGGCTTTGACGCGAGCCACACGCGTCAAAGTCAAGCGAAGATTGGTGTTTTCCAAGCAAAAAGCTGGGCATGAAATTTCGTAGTCCACAACCCATAGAATTCCCTACTGCGAAATCTGCCAATGGAAAAGTCTATTATTTTATTGCCATCCATCCGTAAAGATACACGATTTAGAAAATCACAATGAAAATCATCAATTGAATTCTTGATATTTTTAAGTCGATTTTTGTAGCTCTTTTAAATTAATGAATGGTCATCCCCGTTTCCATTGATTTTTAGCTGCCGATCAGCAGGATTAGATGATATACCTCCGGTGTACGTTGCTTCATCTTTCTGTAGTAAAATGCCAACTTGGTTACTCGCAAATCTGTACTTTCTAGGGGCTAGCTGCATGGCATTTTCCCTCTCCTATTGTATCATTTAACCGGTTTCTCATAAGGGGCTTTCCATTACAACATATTCACCTTAGTTAAAGTAGAACTTAAATCTCGACCATTAAATTACAGACATGTGGTAGATTCGGGGTCAACCATTCAAAGGGCAAGAAGTAAATCTAAGACGCGAGTATAGGGGCTGTCTCTCGTGTCTAATCTAGAACCTTCCCTTTTGTGCTTTTAACCCTCTTCTCAAATGGTTAAATCCTAGATTTCTTCCCTAACCCCAATCTCACTGCAGCTTTTGACTCATCACCAGCGGCAACAAGGCGACAACAGCAGTAAGAAGAAAGCCCCTTTAGCCCTCTGGCGGTGAAGAAGAAAACCCCTTTAGCCCTCTGGCAGTGAAGAAGAAAACCCCTCTATTGGTGATACTAGCAGCCCCAAATCCATTCTCCCTTTGATCTCTGACCATCCTCAACAGCTTCAACTGTGTCTTTGCGAGTAGGAGGCTGTCTCGCGTGTCTAATGCGAAAGATACCTTATATTTTAGGATTGTGCTTACATCTACTTCTGAGGTATGTGGTGATCCTCTTGAACATCTTCGGAAAGAGGAGTATTGAGGCAATGTTAACCCAATTGGTACGCATTCTCTTCTTTTAGCAATTAATTTTCTGTTAGTTCTTCGTGGAATTGTAGATGTCCTTGTTTACTTTGTGTTGATAATCAGAATTAGGAATAAAGTTGTACTCAGGCTGGATTGCCAAAGAAATTAATGAGTGCCTGAATGTGCATGGAAATCAATTGATTTTTAGCTGTTGACAGTTTTACCATGTTTCTAATGGTTTGACATCATTCATAATGTTTTTGTCCATGGAGGAACACCATCAACAGGGTATTTTCTGTTATATTGGCATTTCAATCCAAGTACCATCTTATTTTGATATCTCCATTGGAATAAAATATTGGCAAAATTAGATCCTTTCTTAGAGCCATTGACCACAGCATTTGAGTTCCTATAATTTATATTACACATTAATTCTAGAGTTTTTATCCTGCATACCATTCTTGTGTGCTTTAGAAGTTGGTGGAGGAGATTCTACAATTTTTTTATTGTTGGTTTTACCTTTCTTTCTTTCTTTTGTTATTTTTTTTCTTTTTTTGGTCCACCATGAGCAAGCAGTCGTAGTTAAGATTCTTGTATTAAAAACTGAATTTGATGTTGCTAATTGTCACGATTTTTAATATTTGATACTTATTAGAGATTTTGAATATTTTGCAGGGGTGAGGAGTTGCTATGATGAGGGAAAGCTTGTTGTAGAGACTTTGATGTTTGATTACCACAAGCAGCATGGCATAGGTAAAAGATATCTCCTGATTTTCTGCAAAAAAATAAAATAAAATAAAAGATGACACTCCTTCAGCCATGTCATTTATAAAATAATTTATCTCTTTTGATGCATTGTAACAACTTGTTGATGTAAGCATCTATAATGGTACATGAAAAACATAGTATCAATAATCATGCTTCTGATATTTTTGTACTATCCTGTATCAAAAATTCGCATTGTGAGAATCTTCAATACTTATGGCCCACGCATGAATATTGATGATGGGCGAGTTGTCAGCAATTTCATAGCTCAAGCACTATAGCAAATTTCTTTCTTTTTTGTTTGTTTAAGGCATTTAAGGGAAAACAATGCTAGCAAAGATATCACAAAATAATGTACAAGTTCCAAACAAGAAGGATCCTTTCATCTAATATACATCAATCCATTTACATCTTCTTCCACATGGTTTGTTGTCTCTCAGTTTCACCCATAAAGGAAAGATAACATTGTTGATGGATGCAACTTAGAGTATCAATTAGACAATGTTCATGTGTTCCTTTTGACAGTCTCTGGCCCAGTAAATTTCTTGGAAGATCATTTAACTGTTTTCAACAGTCTTTTCTTTATTACTTACTTTTCAAAAAAAAAAATCGTTCTGATGTGTCATTCCTATTTTGTATCATTGATCCTTGATCTGGAAACTACCTTTCTAATTTGTTTGCATATAATTTAACATCATCATTGTTTGGTTCCGACTTTTTATTGGGGTGAACCATTGACAGTTCAAGCTTCAGGGACACAAACCCGCAGTTTCTGTTATGTTTCTGACATGGCATGTTGTTGATTTTCCCTTCTCTCAGACGTTTACAATGGAGATTGAGTTTGAGTTGAATTATACTAGCCTTTGTCACCAACATCTTTCTTTTCTATTCTTATCCTTGTTTTCAAAAGGTTGATGGCCTGATCAAGCTAATGGAAGGAGAAAACACTGGCCCTATTAACATTGGGAACCCCAATTGGTTGCCAGTCCAACCTGCAATATGCCTAGTTTGTTCATTTTTGTTATCTGTGTAGAATATTCAGATTTAGACTCTTATAAATGCATGTCAATTGTGTCATGTAGGTGAATTCATAATGATGGAACTTGCTGAGATAGTGAAGGAGGTCAGGATTTTATTCTTATTTAGCATGATGTTGTTATTCTCATCTACCTTTATTTCCTATAGTTGATTTTTTATTGCAGCGGAACTCATATTCTTGTCTACAAAATGTAGTTGATTGATCCATCCGATACAATCAAGATTGTGGAGAACGCTCCATATGATCCACGACAAAGGAAGACATCACAAAAACCAAGGAATTGCTAGGATGGGCACCTACTGTTACATTGTGAGAGGGCCTTCCTCTCATGGAATAGAACTTCAGGGACCGGCTTGGAGTCCCAAAGAAGTGAGGAATGTCCTTCAATAGTTGTCATAGTTTTTCTGCCTGTATGTTCCACAGTTTGCCACCCCTTTATTTGAGTAAGGGTGTGATAGTGTGTTTTTGTTTATGGTGTTTGGAGTTTATTTATTTATTTTGCCCTTGGAGGCTTGGTGTTCAAGTTATTAAATTTCAATTTATAACTGGAATCAAAGATTTGCGCTGTAGATTGTCATAAAATCCCACCAGCCTCAATGACTTGGAAATTGCCACTTCAGGCTTCATGAATTTGTGATGCATTTGACCCACTCAGACGAATCATTTAATTGGTATAAAAGCCCCACAATTTGTTTTTCTTTATCATTTTCTGCAGTAATTGATCATTCTAGGTTGCTTGATTATTAGACCAACAGATACTCTAGTTGTGATCCATCGCGTGTAAGCCATTTTGCATTCCAGTGATGAACTAACAATGCAACTACAACCCATTCATATCTTGCCTTGCTGTGCTTCGAGGACTAAGATCTAATTCCAAAATCTAGGTCATGATCAGCTTCATTTCCATGCCAAAGTAGCTGCATCAGTATGGTTAAGTGAGTTTGGCAGCTTCATATCAGCTTCAGCTAATATCTAGCTTTAAATGGAATCTTAGCTTCACTTAATGCACAGGCAAACCTGCCCCTGCATCCAGACTACGAGGATAACAAGTCAAGGTAAAGAATAAACAGCTCCAAAGCATCGCCTACATCGTTGGACTTTCTTAGTAGTTTGGGTTATTTGAAATAATACTTTGCTAGCCACCTTAGATACTAATGTCAAATAAGAGTTATTTGCTGAAGGTCCAGATTTGAAGTTGGGTGGTCAATTTTGTTTGTGGATTAGGTCTTAACAAATAGCAGTTTAGGCCTCACTGGAGTGTGTTGGTAGATGAGCACAAAATTTTAGTTGATTGCTATCGGGTGATGCATTTGAATATTTTCACCACCCGTATGTTTGTAAAAGAGTTTCAGAAAATGGCTAGAAGCGGTAACACTCTTTTGAGAGGGTGCACCCAAACATGCTTGTGAGCCATTTCTAGGTCTAAGGCGGGCAAATCCTAACTTGGTTTGGAGCATAGAGCCGTCAATGGAGCCCAGGCAGAACCTTCTTTGTACTGAAAAGAAGAGGTAGTCAAGCTCAAGTAATCAAAACTCATCATATTGTTTGAAAACTCCTTTTCAAATAATGAGGCTTACTAAATTTTCAAAGTGAAATAATTTTTAATATTTTGACTAAATAAATATTTTCAATAGTTGTAGAATCATTTTAAAAATATTTTAAAAAAGAGACCTGGTACCATTGAATCATTTGGCTTGAGCCAATGATCTTATGGGTCTGCTCGTTAGATGCTATTAGATAGAGTTAGCTAAGTTTTTTGGGCCGCAACTTTCTAACAGGCTTCAAAATTAGAGCCCATTAGACAGCATTAACTGAGAGTAGAGCCCATCCATAGAGCTCATTCTTTCTGTTAAAGCCCATTAACTTTCGTTAAACACTATTAATTGGTATTAAAGCCCATTACTTTAGCCTATAAACTCTCGTTAGATGCTATTAAAAGGTATTAAACAATATTAAATGTCATTAAATATTATTTATATTAATTTTTGTTAAACTTCATTAAATGTCATTAATTTCTATTAAAGCCCGTTAACTATCATAAACTCTTCTTAGACGACATTAAACGACATTAAATGGAATTAAACTGTATTAAATGGTATTAAACGATATTAAACCATATTAAATGGAATTAAATGGCATTAAATGATGTTAAATAACATTAGAAATTATTGTTTGAATTTCAAATATCATTTTTGTCAGTAAATAATTTATAAATATTATATATAATTATTTAAAATTGAATATTATAATAAATAATTTTATTAAAAGTAGATTTTAGTCATTAAAATTGGCATAAATACATTTTATAAATATTTTGGGCCCAGTTCATATAGAGCCCAAAGCCCATTAAAACGCTATTAAACGGTATTAAACGTAGGTAAAGCCTATTCATTTCTATTAAAGCTCGTTAGACAGGCCCATTAAAGCCCAACAAAAGCCTATTAAATCGCATTAAACTATATTAAGCCTCATTAAACTGAATTAAATGATATTCTATAAAAAATCTAAAAGAATACCTAAATTTATATTTTTTAAATTAATGATTACTAAATATTTAGTGAAGGTTAAATCTAATAATTTATGTCATAAAAATAAAAAATTCTTTTTTAATGCATTATCTCAAGATAATAACTAAATTATTTTTGTAATAAATAAAAATTTTTATGAATAACATTTTTGTTAAACATATGTAATAACTTAAACGGAAGTGATTGTAATTTTAAGCACTCCAAATATGATATTTATTATCAACTACATATATACTCTCATATAACTAAAATCCTACTCTTAACGTAAAATAACAACAATGCCCCTTGTTCTATTTAACTAAAATTGAATGCATTCTATTGGATCTTTTCCCTTCACAGAATCTTCATGTTAAGTTCCTTCTCACGATTCCGGTGTCTTTACATCATTTAACCCGGAAAAGTATTAACCCCAATTGGGGGCTGGGTTTACAAATTCGGGGTAAATGTGTGCCATAGACTTTTCATCTGAATCGTAACATCCGTTCACTTAATTTAAAATATACTGTAGACCATTAATATCAAAAATTATCCAAATCAAACAACGGCAAAAAAATGAAAAAAGGGGTATTTTCACCGTTGAAATTATGTTATGATTATGTGTAATTTATATTAAGTTATGTGCATAATCTAAATTATTAAATATATTTTTATTAATTAGATTAATGAATATAAAAAAATTTAAATAAAAAAGTAGGCTATATTACATTTTTAAGTAAATATTTTAATTTAAATAATTTTTCTTCATTGTTCACTTAATTATCTAATATTTTTAATATGAGCTAAATATATTATATTCTAAACTACATGGGCGGTTGTGATGATACAAATTAAAAGTTTGTAGCACACTTTTTACCTCAGCCGCAAGGTCACTTCTTAACCACTCTTTAACCAGGGTTAATGAAAACCTTAACCATTCAATATCTCGACACTTTTCTGACACATCGAATAGGACAGAATTATCCAAATCTCAACAAATGGTGATGCAACCTCGAAATTCAACGTGAACCTTTTAGTTTTGGATTGTAATGGATTGTTGGGTAAAATCCATCCAATATGCTTGTTAAATGTTTATTTAACTAGGATTGTGAAATTTGGATTAATGAAAGATTAGTTGAAATTTTTAGAATTTTTCTTAAAACCAGGTTAGTCAAATAATGCGTGTGGTAAGAAAAGTACAAGTCAGGTTGAATTGTTCTTGCAACGTGGCATATGGGCAGCTTGTTCTGACAACGTGGTAAATGGGCAACTTGTTCGTGCAACATGAGAAATGGACAATGTATTCTAGCATGACAGAAGAGCATGAAATGTGAGCTTATTATTCAACTTCTAAAGCAGAATAAGGCAGACGAGCATAATGTGATATTTCGATTCAAAGGAAAGCCCGGTTCGAATGGGAATGCACTTTACAATCAGCAAAAGCATTCCATTTCATTCTCTCTTCATTCCCATTGCTTTCAATTTAATTCTCCTTTCTACCCTCTCTCAATCCACTCTAGGATATATTCAAAAGTTCAATCAATTAGTCTTAAATATTCCATCCAAACAAGCCAATCCATTGCCATCAAGTTGTTTGGTAACAAGACTGGGAAACAACTTTCTCTTTTTGGTATTTAGGTTTGTAAATTGTATCGTAAGGGTAACTGCAAATACCCTAACGCAGTTGTCTAAGGTGCATAATTGCCTAAAGGACAACGACTCTGTAACATGCCTTTTGCAAACTGGATATTTTTATTTCATTTTATTTATTTATTTATTTTATCCCTCTATTCTCTCTATTATTGTCCTAGCAATCTTTAGGCAATTATCTTATCATGGAGACAATGACCCACTCATCATCTAATATCGCACTTGTTAAACCTGAAATACCAAAGTTGAACAGCTATAATGGCACCAACAACTCTATCTCTACCTAACTCAAATTGGAGTCGTCTATAATCTCATCACTCAAAAGCCTGAAAAAGAGAAGACGAGACTTTACAAGAATGTTGTAAAAGAATGAAGTGGGAACTTGATAACTATATTTGTAGAGGACACATCATCGACTAACTTTCAGATACCCTCTTCAACATTTACCAAAATGTGACTACAGCATAACAAATTTGGGATGCACTTCAACACAAATTCAATACTAAAGATGCCAGCGTTAAGAAATTTCTAATAAGTCAATTTTTAGATTATTCTATGATTGATGATAACCAATCCTTGACCAAGTTCATAAGATTCATTATTTCTTCAATCAATTAGAGAATGAGGGTAGCAAGATGGATGAATCTATTGTAGTTGGTTCTATTACTTCAAAACTGCCTCCTAGCTAGACTAACCACTGTAAGAATTTGAAGTAAATGAAAGAAAAAATGACTTTAGATGATCTTGCCTTGAATCTTAGAATTGAAGAACCTTCTAGATTGCGAGAAAAGAAAGAAGAGCAAGATCGTTCTAAAGCCCATATGGTGGAAAGCCAAGAAAAGGTAGTAGTTAACAATAATAAACCTTCTAAAAGGTTCAACTTAAATGCCAATAAAAATTCATTTAAAAAGCATAAAGGACCTTATTTTCATTGTAAGAAGATCGGTCACTTAAAAAAAGAATGTAGACTTCTTAAAAAGAAATATAATTCTTATTCAAGACCCAATAATAAAAAAGGTCCTAAAGCACATATAGATGAAGATAACTTTGTTGCTATGATTTCTGAGGGTTTTTTTTGTGGGTGATGATTAAAGTTGGTGGCTTGATTCTGGAGCCACTAGATATGTTTGTAAAGACAAAAATTAGTTTAAGACTTATGAAAATGAAAGGAATGAAAATAACCTTTTCATGGAAAATTCATCTACTGCTAAAGTAGTGGGCTCAAGAATGGTTGTCTTGAAGCTGACTTTTGGCAAATCTCTCACCCTCACAAACATACTACACATACCAAAAATTCACAAAAATCTTATCTTAGTTAGTCTTCTTAATAAATATGGGTTTAAGTTGGTATTTGAGTCTGATCAGTTTATTGTCATTGGAAAAAGCTATGTTATAGATGATATGTTCAGAATGAATGTACATAATGAAGCTAGTTCTTTTGCTTATATTTTTTACTCTTTTTCTTTATGACATGATAGATTAGGTCATGTGAATTTTAGAAGCATGGACATTATGATAAAAGTAGGTTTAATTCCTAAGTGTCCCAATCAATTCTCTGATAAATGTAAAGTTTGTGTGCACACTAAGATAACTAAGAAACATTTCAAAGAGTTGAAAGAAATTCGAGATTACTAGATTTAATTCATTCAGACATATGCAAAATGGAAAATACTTTAACTAGAGATAGAAAAAGATACTTTATAACTTTCATAGATGATTATAGCAAATGTACTTATGTATATCTGCTAAGAAATAAAGATGAAGCTCTAGAAAAAAGAAGTCTTATAAAATAGAGGTAGAAAATCAACTGGGAAAAACTATTAAATCCCTTAAATCAGATAGAGGTGGTGAATATTTATTAAATGACTTTAATGACTTTTGTGAAAATTTTGGAATAATTCACCAAGTAACAACCCCTTATACTCCACAACAAAATAGAACTGCAGAAAGAAAAAATAGAACTTTAGTAGAAATGGTAAATGCCATGTTGATAAACTCAGGATTAAATAAAAGTTGGTGGGGAGAAGCTCTTTTTTAATAGCTTGTCATATTCTTAATAGAATTTTTCATAAGAAAACAAAAATTTCTCCTTATGAATTATGAAAAAATAAGGCATCTAATCTAAAATACTTAAAAGTATGGGAGTGCAGAGCCTTAGTTAAACAGCCTGATCCTAAAAGACTAAAATTAGATAATAGAAGAATAGAATGCGTATTTATAGGTTATGCCATAAAAGTAAAGCCTATAGATTTTTTGTGATTGAGCCTAATAGTCCAATTCATCAAAATACCATTATTGAATCTAAAGATGCAGAATTTTTTGAGAATACTTGTAAATCAATTCCTAGGCTAAACCAAAATGATAACACTTCTTCTTAACAATTAGATCAATCTATAGGGGTTGATTCTAAGTCATTGGATTAACCTATAGAAATTGAAAATGAGGATGTAAAAAGAAGTAAGAAATCTATGAGTGATCGAAACTTTAGATTTGGATTGGATTTCTCTCTTCTTAGTAGAAGGATCAAGAGAAGAAATAAATCAAGAATGTATGATTGTTTTTCATACAGAGGGAGATCCATCTACCTATGAAGAGGCTATAAAATCTCTAGATGTTGCATTTTGGAAAGAAGCTATACAAGATAAAATGGATTTAATCATGGGAAATGGTACATGGAAGTTAGTAAATCTACCACCTAGGTCAAAAGCTATAGGTTTTAAATGAATATTTAGAAACAAAATTAAAAATAGACGGTTCAATTGACAAATTTAAGGCTAGGTTAGTAGCTAGAGGGTTTAAATAAAAAGAAGGTATTAATTTCTTTGATACTTATTCTCCAGTGGTTAGAATATCAACCATTAGATTATTAATGACTTTAGCATCAATTTGTTATCTTGAAATTCACCAAATGGATGTAAAAACTACTTTTCTAAATAGAGAATTAGAAAAAGAAATCTACATGGAAAAACCTAAAGGTTTTGTTATGCCTGGTCAAGAAAATAAAGTATGCAAATTAATTAAATGATTATATGGCTTAAAATAGGCTCCTAAGCAGTGGCACAAAAAATTTGTCAAGGTTGTACTTTCAAATGGTTTTAAACTCAATGAATCAGACAAATGTGTATATAATAAATTTTCTTCTAATAAAGGTGTTATTATATGCTTATATGTGGATGACATGCTTATCTTTGGCACTAACATCGAAATTATTGAAAAGAGCTTTGACATGAAAGACATGGGAAGAGTAGATGTCATTTTAGGCATAAAGATAATCAGGGATGGTAATGTATTTTCTCTTACTCAATCTCATTAAATTGAGAAAATTCTTAAAAATTTCAATCACTTTGATGCTAATCCTTTTTTTGCTCCTTTTGATCTGAGTATTAAATTATGTAAAATTAATGATAGATCAGTAGAGTATGCTAAAGTGATTGGTAGTTTAGTATATGCTATGTATTGCACTAGACCGGATATTGCTTATGTTGTCAGAGTACTTAACAGGTTTACTTATAATTCAGGATATATGCATTAGAATGCAATTTATAGAGTATTAAAATATTTAAAAAAGACCATAAACTATGGATAGCATTTCAATGGTGAACCCACTATATTGGAAGGATATAGTGATGCTAGCTAGATTTTGATAAATTAGAATCTATGTTTATTAGTGGTTGGATTTTTACCCTTGGGGGAGCCTCTATTTCATGGGCTTCTAAAAAGGAAACTTGCGTTACTTACTCTACCATAGAATCAAAATTTCTTGCTTTGGATGCAGCAGGAAAAGAGGTAGAATAACTTAGAAATTTATTACTTGAAATTCCAATTTAGCCTAAGTTAGTGCCTCCTATTTATTTGCATTGTGACAACAAGGCAACTTAGTCGAGAGCATACAATAGAACTTATAATAATACGTCTAGACATATTGCATTAAGACATAACTATATAAGACAACTGATTCAAGATGGAGTGATTAACATCGACTTTGTTAGATCAAATCAAAATTTGGCAACTCGCTTACCAAAGGCCTTACAAGAGAGGTGGTCTAGAAAATGGCTAGAGGAATGGGACTAAAACCTATTAATTAAGTCCTAATAATAGAAACTCAACTTTAGACTTGTAACCAAAGTTAAGAGTTCAATGAGCAAAGTATGTTAATTAGTGACTTACAAGCGCGGGTTATATCTATTTATTAACATCCCTTAGGTAGTGCTTGGATCTTATAGCATTGAAAATGATGTTGAGTATTTTCTGCTCTTAATGGATCTAAAACCATTGTGTTGGGGTATTTAATTACAGGCTACTCTAAATAGATCTACCTATATGAGTGTTGGAAGTGTGGTCACTTCTGTTTCCAGAGTGTGTGGGTTGAGGTGCTCATGAAACTAGGACACTGACACATGGCCAAAATGTGTCGGCATGATGAACACTTAATGGAAAATGAAATCTTATATATGAAGTATGTCTGATTTGTCAAATGAGGTCGACAGTTCAAGGCCCTGGCTACTGTACACCTCGGTAAATCCTGGTGTACTTTCACTAAGTAAAGGTTCAAGTCTAAAAGACACCTTTACTATGTATGAGATTTCCTTGTCTTGGATGAAATTATTAAAAATTTATAAATGGTAGGGGAATGTTGAAATTTTTAGAATTTTTCTTAAAACCCAGTCAGACAAATAATGCCCGTGGCACAAAAAGTACAAGTCAAGTTGAATTGTTCTTGCGACATGGCATATGGGTAGCTTGTTTTGGCAATGTGGCAAAATGGGCAACTTGTTCGTGCAACATGCAAAATGGGCAGCATATTCTGGCATGGCAGAAAAGCATGAAACGTGAGCTTGTTATTCAGCTTCCAAAGAAAAATGAGGCAAATGGGTAGAATGTGGCAAAAGAGCAGAATGTGATATTCCGATTCAAATGAAAGCTCGGTTCAAATGGGAATGCATGTTGCATGCAACTTCCCGCAAGTAGAGGATTTTAGTTGCTTTTGTCTACTATATAAGCATAGTGGCGTGGATCAGCAAAAGCATTCCATTTCATTCTCTCTTCATTCTCATTGCTTTCAATTTAATTCTCCTTTCGGCCCTCTCTCAATCCACTCTAGGATATATTCAAAAGTTCAATCAATTAGTCTTAAATATTCCATCCAAACAAGCCAATCCATTGCCATTAAGTTGTTCGGTAACCAGACTAGGAAGCTGTAAATATCCTAAAGCAATTATGTAGGGTGCATAATTGCCTAAAGGACAGCGACTCTGTAACGTTCCTTTTGCAAACTTGGTATTTGTATTTACTTTTATTTATTTATTTTTATTGGCCCTCTATTCTCTTAGTTATTCTCCTAACAGGTTTGATAGAGTATAAAATTAAATCACTTAAAAAGTAAACATTTTAAAGGATTTATATTTACTTTAAAATAATTTTAATTTTATAGATTAAGAAACTTTAATCAATATTATATTTAAATTAGCTTATTTGATCAAACCAAACCTGCTTTCTAGATAATCTTGAATAAGGACCCTACAAGATAGAGAAAATATCAGAGGGCGCCTGAGTAGTCCTGTTGCAGGTACTCTAATGCTCAAGTTTGTAAGAGACCTTAATAGAATATATGAATAATAAAGAGAAAGCTTATTTCTCAGAAGGCTTGTTTAAAAGAGTGCATGCCTTGTGTATTTATATTTGAGCATAAGAGATATATGCACTCAAGGATATATGCAATCCATATACTGATGGGATGATGATTCCTGTCTAGAGGAGGATTCTAGAGAAATACACGCCCCTTTTTTTTTAGAATTTCCTTTTAGGAAACAGTTTTGGAGTTTTACGGAACCACATTATAGTTGGAAGAGGCATTCTATTAGAATAGGAATAGGAATCTGACGTGACGTGGTGCTAGCTGGACAATAAATATCCTGTATTATAGATCTCTAATACTAGCCCCCCCTCAAGGAGACGTAGTAGAACCTGTCTTCTCATTTACTTGATCTTTTATACATGCTTTCATTAGGTTCAATTTACTGAGATATGCTTTCATTGTTCTAGTGCCCTTTGTTTTAGATGATGCTTATGTATGTTTTTTTGTGAATGACACTTCTGGAAAGCAACACTCTAACTTCCGAAGCCATATAGCAACTTCCTTTTAAATGCCTTTCACTCCTACAAAAGAAACGTGACTTGAAGGTTTCCAAAATATAGATATTCATGATGCAAATCTAGAAGGTTCTGATGAGGATATATAAAAAGTATTAAGAAATGGAACTGAAAAATATTATTATTTTACCACCTTTGTTTGTGCTTACTTTACCACCTGCCCTTCAGCTCCATTGAGACGGAATATTGATGACTTAGTTGATTACACCCTTCAGCTCAGTTGAGCCAGAATTTCAATGACTCAGTTAAGTACGCCCTTAAGCTCAGTTGAGTCAGAACATTAATGACTCAATTGAGTTCACCCTTCAGCTTATTTGAGTCAGAATATCAACAACTCAGTTGAGTTGCCCTTAAGCTCAGTTGAATTGGAATTTTGATGACTTAGTTGAGTGCGCCCTGCAGCTCAGTTGAGCCAGAATTTTGATGACTCATTTGAGTATGCCATTCAGCTCAGTTGAGCTGAAATTTTGATGACTCGGTCGAGTACACGCTTCAGCTTAGTTGACCCAAAATTTTGACGACTCAATTAAGTACCCTTCAGCTCAATTAAGTCAGAATATCAACCACTCATTTGAGTTGCCCTTCAACTCAGTTGAGTTGGAATGGTTTACTAAGACCCCATTTTTTGTTCTCTGCTCCAAATTCCATTAGAAACAGTTATAACAAAACAGGATAGTTTAGTGAAAGAAAAACCTAATATTTAATTGACATATAATGAATTAGAGAGAATTTTATTAATAATATATCTTTAGATGTTTAAGCTTTTGGGATATATCTTTCGTTGATTTTGTAGTTGATAAGCCTTACTATTTAGGGCCTTGTTGTGGATCTTGTCAAAGACAAGTAGTTAAAACATTGCATATCATTGTATTAATCTTCTTATGTGCAATCTAAATTTCCCAATGAAAACTATTGTATAATTAGTATTTTCAATGCATTTTTCAATTTTGGATATTCAAAGTCTTATCTCATAATTATCATAAATTGAATGATATTCATTTAATCATAATAAAAAGGCAAATACATTGGATAGAACCTAGATACCTTGATTTATTGGTTAATGATTTGAGATGTCATGATGTAACCAAAATTATTTTCTTGACTGTTAGTACCTATTCTCACAGCATTGTAGAATTTTTAGAAACACCAGTTCCACCATTCCAATTATTTTATAATATTAGAAATACTAGATCCATCTTTTCATGATAACCTTAGTTTTAGAAGCACCAGATCGGCGCTTCACGGCAACTTGCTATTTTAAGATTACTGTATCAATATACCACACCCTCATCCCACACCTTCAACATCCAACTCCACGTTCATCACTGTATCAACACATTATCATATTCAACAATCCACAGCAAATACTATTTTCTCCACATTCAGCAATCATTCAAAAAAAGCACCAAATGTTAAAACTTAGAAAATGGGCATGAAAATCCATTTACTCATAATATTACATAATTTATCTGCTTCAGATAAAAGAAATAATCATTTAAAACTTTAAAATATACTTGCTGGGGGTCTGGGACGAGTTATCTGCCTCTTTGAAGGTGACAGCTCCGATCTCCCCTTACCCGGCAAAGAGGGTGGCTGCGAGTGTTTTGATGCTCGATTTCCGGATGCAAGGTCGCTGGATGATAGGCAATGACGCCGGCAATGGATTAATCTCAGCTTTTCTCAAACTGGAAAAAGCGGTTCTTCAAGTTTTCAAAAAATGCTCCAAAACCCATTGGATCTAAGATTTGCGATGACCGCTTTTATCAGGTTGATTCCAGAATCTGATGGTTTTTGTGTTGTTTTTGTTGCTGTTTTGTTTTGTTTCATCAATGTGGTGTCTGTTTTGTTAGCTTCTTGTCTTGTGATGTGGCAAGAGAGAGAGGGCTTTTTAATATAAGATCGTTAACATTATCTCATCTTTGATTCTTCTTTTTTGAAAAAAAATGTTGTACTTAAAATTGTTAATTTTTTTGTGTTTTGTATTATGCAAAAATCTAGTGAGCCTGCATATGTGACATCAACTAGAGGAGTCTATGTAGGAAAGTCCATTGGAGAGTTATATATTAATATTTTAGTTAGGGATTTAATGGGAAATTCTAAGATTGCGACAAGAGAATTATCATGTACATTCTAGGGTTTTTCTTGGAGACAAATGATAGAAAGAGTTATGAGAGTGTGGTAATTTGAGGATATATTTAAGGCATTCCATAAGATATGTGCGAAAGAGCCAAGCATATCTTTATAACTTGTTTTCAAAGTGAATCATTATCTCTCTTAGTTTTTTCTTTCTAGATTGAAAGATTTTCCATGTAAATCTTATATTTTTGATTTGTGTTTGATTATGTCTCTGATTTGCATATATATGGTCTTATATTAATTGCGATCTTGTAATTGGTATTGAAGCTTCCACTACGAAAAGGTTATTTTGGTCATTTAAGAAACAGTTAGATCGCAGTTGCCGGTAAGTCTAATTAACTTTTAAAAGTTTAAATGCATGCTTAGAAAAGATATATTTACACGATGATGGGTGCAAGATTATCAAACCTTGAGGGCATCGATGCAAAAAGCCCATTACAAAGTGTGAGTAGGTTAGGGGATGCCATATAAAGTTTCCATAAAATTTCCTACCTACCCAACACTAAAATATCCAAACAAAAAAAAAATAACCCTGTTCCCATATTTATTCCTTAGGTTATGAGATTTTACATTTTTTTGCCTGGTAAGTTTTGATTTTACATTTAAAGTTTAATACAAGCAGCAGCGGAGGCATCTCCTCTAATACTTTTAGTTGCTAACCTTGAAGACACCAAAGGCATGTCATTCTGTAGTGGATTAACGCAATATATGACACAATTTACTACAGCACCAACTGAATTATGCATTGCCGTTAAAGAACTTTTTTTTTTAATTAAATCCAAACTAGCAACTTCTTGGATTAGGTTGGTATCTAACTCTTACCTGCAAAAGTCTATAAATTACACTTAGATCGACAAACTAGATTAGCTTGTCAAATAGTCAGGTCAAAATCAATACCA
>JAYJMB010060049.1:0-26649 GCA_036873735.1 Pouteria campechiana | reverse complement strand
TCCGCAGCCATCTGCGGGATAAAGGCGTTGATGTGGGACCCGTTTGGCAAAGTTGTTGACAAGTTATTTTCAGATCTCGCCAAACTTGGGGATGATGAGCAGGGATTGCTGCCTTTGTCAACTGAGGGTGACTTTTTGTTCCCTGCTTGCGCTGCTGGTGTCATTAATCGGTCGGACAGCTGCTCGGCTACAGCTAGATGGCTCAATTTGATTTTCCATGGCCCAACACTACTCCTACAACATTGTCATCTTCAATGCCTAGTTACTCTTAAGTAGTCTCAAATCCAATGTAGTCTTTGCATTTTGAGATCAACACTAGGAGCATCAGTCAAGCAAAGCAGGAGACATCCTCTAATCTTAGCCCCAATAGTAGTAAATGGGAGATCAAAGGAGAAAAATTACAATCCATATTGGTCGAATACAGTTGGCCATTACTTGATTTGCCGAGTCAAAAATCATTTAGGGCAAAGAACCTAAACCACAATACCAAGCGGAAAGAGGAAGACTAGTGTTCAAGGAGATAGGCTTGTCCTATGGACAATGTCATTTTTTTGATCTTCTAACTAAGAAATTCTTGTCTGCTAAAAATTTTTAGAAATTCAGCAAGGATGATTGACCTCCTCGGCATTTATCTTGATGAACCCTGTATGTCCCATTTCGGCCATCCCGATTCCAATCAAAGAAAAAATAAAAGGTCTATGGTATCCATGGGATCCAAAAGGTCTTAGTGCAGACGATGATATTGACATGGATAGTGATGAGGAATATACCTCGGATTGCTCCTGTGTGAGTATTAGGTCGATTCTCAATCTTAAAATGTGGGACTATTAGTTAGCTCCTACTGAGTCTAAGACGTCAAAAACGTCATCTGCCCCAACAATAATTGCACATCATTACATAGTTTCCACATCTCACCATGCATCCATAGAAGAGGAAGAATCTGAGTCCGATGATAAAGAATTGCATACAAACTTGGAGGGACCGATGATATAGATGACAAAGAAGTCATTAATGATCCATCAATTCTTGGATCAGAGTCAGGAACGACAAGTGAGACTCATCACTCCAATCATGAGCTAGACCCTAGCCACATTTAAAAGAAGAAGAAGATGATGACTCTGATTCTTCCTTAGAAGAAATAATCTGTGGTGCAGCTCCACCGGGGTTAGAAGATGGTGGACAACCAACAACTGATGAACTTGAAGAGTTCAACTTAGGCATGAACAAACATAAGCAACTTACCTTCATTGCTAAATCTTTACCAGAACATGAAAAACAATTGCTAAGGGATCTCCTTAGGGAATTTAAAGATGTCTTTGCATGGATATACTTTGAAATGCCTGGCTTAGATCCGGATATTGTAATGCATTCCTTGCATATTTCTCCAAGCAAGCGGCCAGTAAAGCAAGCGTTAAGGAAGTGCAAACCTAAATTGGAGCAACAAATCATTAATGAGATCAATAAATTACTAGAAGCTAACTTCATCCAAGAAATCAAGTTCCCAAGATGGCTCTCCAGTGTTGTCTTAGTGAAGAAAAAGATGGGCAAATCCGAGTTTGTGTCAATTTTTGCAATCTTAATGAAGCCTGTCCGAAAGATGAGTTTTCGCTGCCACATAAAAAACTCCTTATCGACAGCACATCACACTATGACACATTCTTGTTAATGGATGGTTACTCTACCTATAACTAGATCAAGATGGTGCCAGGAGATGAGGCTTCCATTGCATTCTGCACTCCGATGGCCATCTTTTGCTATAAAGTTGTGCTATTTGGATTCAAGAATGCAGGAGTGACTTATCAAAGAGCTATGTAATCTATTTTTTATGACATGCTTCATAAACATATTGAATGCTATGTCAATGACTTAGTAGTAAGATCCAATGATTATGATCAACACCATCAGGATCTACGTACTGTCTTTGTATGGCTCAGGAAAAATAAGCTACGCATGAACCCACTCAAATACGCATTTGGAGTTGGGTCAGGCAAGTTTTTGGGATTTATCATCCGTCATCGAGGAATTGAGGTGGACCCACAAAAATTAGAGGCCATCAGAAACATGCCTCCCCAAAGGAACATAGATGATCTAAGGAGTTTATAAGGTAAGCTATCTTATATTAGAAGATTTATGGCCAATTTAGCAGTCATTTCATCATCTACTAAAGAAGGATGCAGACTTTGTTTGGGACAAAACTTGCCAGAAAGCCGTCAATACCATTAAAGAATTACTTCACAACCTATCCATTTTGGTTACACCAGCCAAGCGTAAACCACTTATTCTGTACATCTCCATGAGAGAGAAATCACTAGAGGCATTGCTAGCACAAGAAAATCAAGATAATAAGGAACAAGCATTATATTACCTTAGCCATCAGCTGATCGATGCAAAATGCAATTTTCTCCAATCAAAAAGACATCTCTTTCCTTGGTGTTCGCAACCCAAAAATTAAGGCTTTATTTCCTCGCTCATGAGATCCGGTTAATTTGTAAAGTAGACCCGCTCAAGTTCTTAATCACTCGTCCCATGCTATCAGGACGGTTGACCAAGTAGTCATTATTGTTGTCAGAATTTAACATCACCTTTATCCTACGAAAAGCAGTGAAAGGACAAGTTTTGGCTAACTTCTTGGCAGCTCATCCAATCAATGAAGAGGTCATTATATAAGAAGACTTGCCAGACGATGAAGTATTTATTGCACAAGCCAACACTCCGTAGAAGATAAACTTCAATGGTGCTGACAAATTTGTCGCGCTGGTGTTGGAATTGTCCTCATCTTACCTCAGAAAGACATTCTTCCATACTCTTTCTACTTAGGAAAGAATTACACTAATAATGAAGCGGAGTACGAGGCACTGGTCATAGGACTTTAGATTGCCCTCAACTTTGGGATCACAAAATTAGACATCTTTGGCGATTCAGAACTAGTGGTCTGATAATTAACAACTGAATACGAGGTTCGCCAGCCCAATTTGCACCAATACTACAATATTGCGCAAGGGCTATAGGACCAACTTTTTCAAGTCATCATTGGGCATATTCCGAGCACTAAAAATACCATTGCTGATGCTCTAGCAAATTTGGCAACCACTCTAACCATCTCGGAGGCCAAGATGTCATTGTCAAAGTTGAACAATGAAGCCGCATTCCTAACTCATATGATGAGGAGACTGCTAAGCAAGTGGAATGCATAGCCTGCATGGAATTGACAGCAGATGATTGGTGAACCCCTACGTCGACTACCTGCAATACAGAATTCTCCCAGAAAACTCACAAGAAAGATTAGCTCTAAGAAAAAGAGCTACTCGATATGTGTATTACAATAATACACTGTATTGCCAAGCATATGATGGACTTTGGCTCTAGTGTTTTAATGGGTAAGAGATCCAATATGCACTCATGCATGCACATTCTAGTAAATGCGACAGGCATTTGTCTGGTCAAAGATTATACAGATGGATCAAATGCCTGATATATTACTGGCCTACCATAGTCTCAGACTCGTTGCAATTTGCCAAATCATGTCTCCAATGTTAGCTCCATAGGGATATTCAGCACATACCACCTTCAGAATTACTACCCGCAAACATCTCTTGGCCATTTGCGGGGTGGGAATTTGATATCATTGGTCCAATCAATCCTCCGTCTTCCAAGGGACATGCCTACATCCTAGCTACAACTGATTACTTCTCCAAGTCGGCAGAAGATAACTCATATAAGAGATGTAGAGCCAAAGAAGTAATCGAGTTTATCAAATTCAAGATTGTATATCGATATGGTAATCCATGTCAGATTACATCGAACAATGACACTCCATTCAATAATGAGGAAATAGAGAATTTTTGTCAAAAATAAGGCATCAAACATATATTCTCTACACCGTATCATCCACAAGGAAATGGCCAAGTGGAAGTTTTCAATAAGGCAATCCTAAAGATCATGAGAAGAATGATGGATAAGAATAAGCGGCAATGACATCTCAAATTACCAGAGGCGCTTTGGGCTTATTGCACCACTCATCGGACAAATTCTTTGGTGATTGGGGCAAAGGTAGTTTTTCCCTTAGAGATGCAATTGCCATCGCTTAGAGTTGCAACACATTCAGGGCTGACAACTGACCAACAAGCTAGGTTGCAGTTTGAAGAGCTCGATGCTCTGGATGAAAAGCGATTCCAAGCTAAACAAAGAATTGAGTTATACCAAGCCCACATGGCTGAGGCATATAACCGATTGGTTAAACACCAAGCTTACCGCCCATGTGATTTAGTCCCAAACTAAGGACTAAACTAATGGCAGGTGGCAAATTAATTAGAAAATTTGAACCCAAGTGGGAAGGCCCTTATGTCATGCAAGAGGGTTATGCTAATGGTTCATATTGGATTGTAAATAGCAATGGTAGAGGAGAATTGCCCATTAGTGGGCATTTTATAAAGCATTATTATGTATGAGCTGGAAGGGAGCAAACACTAGGGGCATTTGCTCCCTCCTTTCTAATCCTTACAAATTTTTTTAAAGCAATTTGATCTACATTCAAAAGTAAAACCATTGCTATATACAAGCCGAAAGGGAGCAAAATGTTGGGGGCATTTGCTCCTCCTTCCCTATTCCTTGCACATGTTTCTTAAGTAATTCAATCTACAAGCAAAATTGGAATTGTCAATAAAAAAAAGAAGAAAACATGTCAAGAAACCAAGTGTTGTGATAAAAAAAAGATGCTAAAATTGCACATTCATTAGCATGTAAGATTGTTGTAGATAGAAGGAGTTTGCAAAAAACTTAAAGCAGTTAAAATAGACTCCTTCAGAAGGCTAAAATGCTCCTCCACCGTCTTCAAGGCTTGCACAGCTTTTGGACTCACAATGGGTGATGATTTCAACTCTCTTAAGGCCTCCTCAGTCATCGTCACTTCTTGCTATGATGCAGCCACTTCTTCCTTCAAGTGCTTGATGATCGCTAAACTTTTAGCTTCTTCTTTCTCCTTGGAAGTAACAATAGATTCTTGACAGGATAAATAACAGTTCAACTGGTGAAACTCTCGCTGAAGAACTTCAAGGTGATCTTTGTATAATCTAACATCTTCTCTCAAAGAGGTCAACTCTGCTGAAGAGATGAAAGATGCTCTGAAGCCATGCTCGTGGACTAACGATTTCTCACTAATCTTAGCATGTAGATCTTCAAGTTAACCTTCCTTGGCAGCAAAGGCTTTAGTAGGAAGCCTTGGTATAACATCTAATTCAACCTATTCTCATGCTTGCTAAAAAGACTCGAGTTGCTTGAAGATGGCTGACAAATAAGAGATGTCACCACCCAGCCTTTCTATACCTTCAGCACGGAATAGAAAATGATCTTTTAAACTTGCGATTGCATTAGATGAAGAGGCTCTCTATAGTATTCTAGAAAAATCTAAGCAAAAAGATTGGACTTCATCTTCTAAGTTCTCCTGTCGAACCTTGCTTAGCTCCTTTATTGCCTTGATGCTAGTGAAAGATAGCATATGAAGAAAATCCTCACTGAGCAAAATGTGAAAATGCGATGTCGATACTTTGGGTATCTCCCTATATGGTTTGTAAGCACTATCATCAATCTGCTACAATGCCTCAAGAGCAGATGGCAAGGCTTCGCCTGCGTCATATTTGTCCTCAAGATCATGAGTAGCTTTGTTCGCGTCTTCTTTAGGAACAACTATGGAAGCAACACCCTCTAATGGGATCTCTGCCAATGTAACCTCCTCTTCAATTTAAGATCTTAAAAATGAAAAATTTGTGGAGATAATGGAGAAAAAGGAGAAGGAATGTCACCAAGCTAATGAATAACCTCATACAAATCGAAGAGATTAGGCAATGATTCCCTTTGGTCTCCTACTAATGCATCAACAGAGTCCGATTGATTGGTATGCATCTCCATGAGAATCCCTTCGGCATCAACAACTTTGATATCTTCCCCACCAGATGCATCAACACCTGCCACCAATTGCCATGATGCCTCAATGGGTCTAGAAGATGATTGGGTAGAAAGAGTTGTCTCACAAGGAAGCATGCTCCGAGGAAGAGTGTTAGGCAGTTTACAAATTACTTTGGCCTTCTTCCTCTGTTCTGTGATGGAGCTCTTGGAAGTAGTGTTTCCTTTTTGCAAAATACGAACCTCTTCACTGGCCATCGCTTTCTTGCTCCTTTTGATGGCTGGAGCAAGAACCTCTTCACTGGCTATTGCCTTCTTGCTCCTTTTGATGGCTAGAACAAGAACTTCATCATTACCTACCACCTTCTTACTCCCCTTGATAGCTGGAGTGGGGAACCTCTTCATTAGTTGTCATCTTCTTGATCTTCTTGATTACTAGAGCAAGAGCCTCTTTACTTGCTGTTGCCTTTGAACGCTTCTTAAGGATCGAAATCGGAGGAGCTACTTCGCAGTGCAAAATTGCACTTTTGGTCACTCTTGGAGGGAGAAGCTCGGACAATCCTCGACTAGTCTTTACCCTCTCATTCTGTTTTGCAGCAACACTACTAGATTCAATCCCTTTCTTTCGAGATAAGAAAGTTCTCAGATGAATTGAAGCCCGAGGAACCCTATCACGGAATCGTACTGGAGTACAATCTACCAAGTACCATTTGAACCCTGCCTTCGCATCAACTTCTGCTTTAGTCGTTTCCTTCCTTAAAAGGGGGCACATGGATTGATGCAATTTGCTTGGCATAATCCAGAGGGACATAAGGAGCCGACTCAAGAGAAGCCGGCTTAGGAATTACTAGCTCCATCCAGATATCTTCACCTACAGGGTATATTTGCTCATCGTAACCCCACCACCCAATGTGACTACGATCAGTGTGATGAATATTCTAACAAGGATGACATTCAATCTAACCATTAAAATCATTATGGAAAAGTGGATAGCCTCTCAAAATCCATATCTCGTTATGCCCCTAAGAAGACATTCTCGGGCATGTCAATTATAAAAGAGGACATCAATAGATGGTAAGCAAACATGCCACAATTAGGAGGCATCGCCCTACTGATTTTGTCCCCATTGGTGCTATACCACCAAGCATAGTCCTTGGTCATGTGGACTCTTTGGGCTGGACCAGGCAAGAAAACATCATAATCTTGAAATGTAGAGGTAAAATGGAATGATAGTAGATATCACTAAGCCAGACCCACTCCTATTATACACTCTTCTGGCGATATAAATATGATGTGACCTGGCATTTCTTGGTCATAACCAAACAGCCTGGCAAGCCGATTCAGGAAATATGGTTCAACCCAAAACCTGGAGCCTTCACAAAGTGGAAGCAAGTAATCTTGCAAAGAAATGATGAAATCATTAATCTTGCCAAAGGTTTCATCCTTACCTTTCAACTCAAATCCCAAAGGATTGTTGACCGAATCTAGCAAAAACATCTCCTGAGAGAACTTGTGCAGCTTCACTAATCGATTTGTCATTTCATCAAATCGTATATTCCTGAAAATGGTAGTCAAGAACTTACCCAATAATAAACCCTCACCAGGCAATTGAGTTGGCGAGCCAACCCCATAAATCAGGAGAAAAAAAGTCCTAACCAAGCTGTAAAGAAATGAACTGGGAAGTAAGTGGTGCATGTAACTAGCCTTGAACAATGTAAGACCATATCGTTCAGCCTGCGATAGATGTCACACAATACACGAGAAGCCATGTACAGTCTCTTACCTTTGGCAAGCTGAAGAGCAAGCATTAAGTATAAAGGGTTGATGCAATGTCATGTGCTAATGAAGGACAGATAATAACAGAAAGCCACAACATAAGGAATAATACTAATTCCTCCTCTAGGGCGATACTGCTCAAAAGATCTTCATCAGCCCAAACATTCCATTTAGCCTAATCTTCAGATGCTGGCATCTTACATCTTCGAGCATTCAAATTGGAAATCCTTCCAAACAATTGTGCCTAGCCTATCCAAGAAAGCTTAGTGGTAGACCGTCTTAACTTACTCATTATACTCAACACGCGATAACCTAAGTTGCCTTCTTTGAAATCCTCATTTGGCAGGAGGTACAAATCAAAAGGCTCCCCGATGATAGACAACCCACAAGGGACATTGAGATCCCACAGTGTGATGTTCATCTCGCCATAAGGGAACTGAAAGGAATTGGTCGTTGGAGACCAGAACTGAATGAAGCCACACATGGCCTCCATGTGCCTGTGGAATGGACTATGAGTGCAAAGAATCATGTCATAAATGCCAGCCTAACAGAGGATGCTTTTGTGTGTTGCAGATATATGCTCTGCCCAAGGTTGAAAGAAATTGTTCTTCAGTAAACCACCCTTGAATCAGCCTCTTTCACCATTAGTAACAAATTTATAACCCTTGAGAATTGTTGCCCTCTGGCGAGGAGTCTCCAAAGAGTATTTATGAGGATCCAACATTTCTTTGATGGGAGATAAGAAATAGCCATCAAAGTGGTCCTTCTCATCATAGTGCACAAAAGCATTAGCAGATAGGTAAGCCCTCTCAACATCTTTTCTATGCACAAAACAAGGTTGAGAGCGAAGAGCGAAAAAACTATCTCGACTCTTCATGTCTATCATGGAAAAGTGTCATATTGGAGAATGACCCAGAATGTCACTATCAAAATCAGGAAGTTCTTGCTTCAAGAGCTTTGCATTCAGCCAAACAAAGAAATCCTTGTCTATCTCCTTAACCTGATAATAACGGATAGCACTTTGAAGATGAGGGTCACCACCTTTCTTTTACTTCTTCCGTTTCCATTATGACTGGCAGTGCGGCGCAATAGGAATTTTCCCTTAGCACTGAGCTGCAACATGAACTTACCCTTGGCATGGTGGTGCAATAGGAACTTCCTCTTAGCATGGCAACACAATAGGAACCTCATCTTGGTGTTGTGGTGCAAGAAGAATTTTTGCCTTGGCACTGGGCTGCAATATGAACTCCCCCTTGGCACTCTGATGGAACAAGGATCTCTCCTTCTTTTGATCCTTTTTCTAATACTCTTACATCTTGCTCAAGGGTAACATTAGATGAAAGAATCACTTCAACAATGGGAAGATTCGAAACGGAACCATCTGCCATAGAGTGTGTCGATATTGCTTCATCTTGATCATTTACATGATGTACTCTTGTAGAGACTGAATCAATATTATGAGGAACATAGCCAAACTCGTCTACTCTAATAGGAGAATCATCAAAGTCCACACAGTCAATTGAACCGACAAGGGATGGAGAAGCCACTCTACTGTGAGAATCCATACCTGTAAAAAAAATGAGGGGAAAATATGTCAATAAATTCCTTGCTCGAGAGGTGAAGAAGTGAGTGATGACATCAAAAAAAATGTGTGGGCCTTGAACTTATCCCATGAATTTTGGACTTGTTCATGAATTTTGGGTTTAATGCATGAACTTTCAGGAATTTTCCAACACAACCATGAATTTTTGGGAATTTTTCAACATAAATATGAATTTTTGTGCATTTTCCAACAAGATCATGGAATTTTAGGAATTTTCTTACAAAAACATGAATTCTTGGGAATTATCCAAAGCAATTATGAATTTTTGGGATTTTTCTCTTATGAGCATCTTGAGATTTGGGGGATTTTTGGTCATCCATCAATTTTTGGGTTCAAAATAAAATGTATATATACATATATATAAAAAAATGGGGTGTCCTTTAGCCCATCTAGGCCCGTCCAGCTAGACGGCCCGTTTGGCCTTAACCCAGCCTGCCAGACCAAGCAGAATAGGCCCTCACAGCACTGTCAAGGCCTCAATTCCACCGACACACGGTGCGCTTGATCCTCATTTTCGCTGGCCTGTGAGTGTGTCTGATCCCTGCTTCACGCCAACCCACGCCAAGGGCATGCGAGCCCTGTTCTAGCTAGCATGCTAGCCTATGCTCAAGACACATCAATCAACCTGCATGAGTCATTGGGTCCCGTTCAGAATAACTCATGATTGAGGCATTTTCACACCTAGCAACTAACACCGAAGGGGCATCTTCTTCCCTAACATTGGCGGAATAATGCAAGTAGTAAAAAAATTGATAATAAAAAAATGGTGAAGAATTTGAAATCATAAAACATTTATAAGACAGGAATAATAAGTAGTAGTGGCAACAATAGCAGAGAAGAAATCAGAAATTTTGTTGAGAATGATGTTGCAATAGGGAATCCTCGACAGCACCAAGATGCGGAAGAGGCTTGCGCCGTTTAGAAGGCCAACCTCCTCTATTCCCCTTCCAATAGAAACAGAAAGGAAGAGTATTTTTGACTTCTAAGAGAGCCCATCAAAAAAGTTGAAGACCCATTACCGGAGATTGCTTGAAATGTGTCTCTATTTGGAAGAAAATTGGGGCTTATAAAGACAAAATAAAGTTGTTAGTGCTAGCTTTAATTCAAAAGCAAACCAAAAATAGAAAAGGCAGAAAAGGTTTTCTGATGGGTTTCTAAATGAAGAAATAAATGGTAGTGTTTCTCTTAAGCTAGTTTGGGAATCATAAAACTATAATTTTAGGTTGATAATCCTTAAATTGGTGAATCAAAAGCTGCTAAATTTCCTCTACCAGTATTTTCCAAGATTAATCAATCAACGATGCCTGTTAATGTTCTTGTATAGCTACACAATTACCCACATTATCAACCACCCAGGGCATTTATTGGGTTCAAAAAAAATTCCATTGCAGATGAAATTTAACCTATAACTCTGATTGCAATGAAGAAATGCCAGGTAACGTCTTTGTGAAGGATGGAATGTGCATTCAGTTTCCGCCCACGCAGATTTGGAGTTACAAATATAGATATGGCATTTATATATAAGCATATACGGGGTCATAGGAATTGAATCAAGGAAGTTCGTGAGAATTCTAGCAATGAAAAGCCGCCTTTTCTGCTCAGTTAGGTTTTATGAAAAGGGTGCTTCCATCAAACACAAGAGTCATGTTGTTGTCCTTACTTGCAAAGCCAGATTAACCAAATGTTTGCATAGTTGGGATGACAGTAAGCCATGCCAAACTAGAATGGCTTCAGGCTTCAGACTCCTATGAGAGACTTGCCCACATAGGTGGAATTGTCTGTTAGGCATGCTTGTTACTCCTATAATCAAGCTAACTGTTGGGCATGGTTATTATCTGCACAACTGAGACATCCTTCAAACTGCGCAGCTGAGACATTCTCCAAACTGTGCAGCCGAGATGTTCTCCAAACCAACTCGCTGAAGCTGCACGTATAGAATGACTAGCGCAGGACAAAAACAACGTGGGTTTTAGTTTTATCTGCGTAGGAGGAAAATAGTGCAGCAAGAGCAAGTGGGTCAGTTATGCTCTGCTGTTGATAAAATAGTGCAATTAGAGCTTCTTTGCCACGCTGTTGAGGTGTGGGATTTCAATCGTGCAAACGAAGTGGAAATGGGCCTGGCAGATAAATGGATGGGATTCTAAACTTCCACAGATGTGACGACAATGAAGGTTTACCTCAAAGCTACACGTGTCAGAGGTCAGGCATTCCCAGACATGGGGCAGTCAGATGCTACCAAGAACCAATTAGTCAATTGTATAATAATGCTGATAAAATCGTCACTTACATGGGTGTGTGGAAAGGACCTCCACACGCAAAAATAATGTTACTATCAGAAGCTCAACCTATGTGGAAGGATGAATCATTAAAAATTACACTTGCTAAACAATTCCATTGATGTTCACGTAAGCTCTACCTATGTGGAAGGATGAATCATTTAAATTACACTTGCTAAATAATTCCAAGTGATGTTCATTTGAAGAGTGGAGAAAAATTTTCCACACATGTCTATGTCAAGTTGACTTTGAAGACCAAAACTTTAATAAAATATTACATGTCTGACATCTAGATGATCAACCCATGAAGATGAAGAGAAGCATGGGTAGTGGGGATTGACGTGAGCATTGAGAGAGCTATCATGCGTTGCATTGAGGAAGATGACCTAGATTGGCCATTGGACACTGAAGTTGGGTGGAGAATTCGAGTGTTGGACATCAGATTTTTGGCTTTTGACGATTACTCTTCAATCTATGGCTTGATCACTCCCCACTCGTCCTTAGTGATGAGCTTAGGAATGTCATGCCTCCTACTTGTCGAGAAGCTATCTAGCACATCAGCAAAGGGGTCAGCAACAGAGCCAATGGAAAAGATGCAAGGAGGACCGAGCATCCACCAGCGGTGTTTGTTTGTGAAACTAGACATTGGGTTCACTGGATGAATGACTTGGATCTAGGCAAACATACATTTAGTTGCAAGCAGCAAGCAATGGTATTTAGCTCAAGTCTCATGCCTTTTAAGCACTATTGGGAGTTTCCGAAAGGAGGAGTGTGGTCTGCATGCAAACGCCAGCGACCCTCCGCGCCAGCTTTTAGTGGCTTGTGTGGTGCCGGCCATCTTCTCCTCAATATAGCTAGCTAGCAAACCACATGATGAATCGTGCTAACACCATTTCATCTCCATCACCTGAGTTTCCACAATTACTCATGGGATGACACACCTGATTGGTGGTTGTTTCTTACTCGGGCAGCTTGGTAGCCTTCATGCACTAATATGCTTCTCGAATCTCAAACCGTATTGATGGGTCTCGGATTAGCCAACTAGCCTTGACGAATATGGATCCCTCGGTCTATTTGCTACCCCTAACATGCACCAATAGAAACATGCCACATATTATTCGCCACTAATACCCGAGATCATCATATGCATCGAGAGTTGGAATCAAAAGCTAGAGCACTAGAAATGGTGAAAGAGAGATGCCAGCCCCAACCCACCTTTATCATTGGGTGCCAAGTGGAATTTCAGTTAATGCGCATAGTGTGTTTTAGTCAACATGCCAACAAATGAGAAAATGGTAGCCTGCCCAGATGATGTCATCCATGTCCTTCCATGGGGGCCCCACCTGTGTGATCTGCCAAAAGGCAGATTGCACATCAGCCCCATAACAGAGACTTCGATCTCGGCTTTGCCACATTCGCTTCCGCTAGCACAGCAGCCATAGAAACGGATGGTAGTTTGCGGAGATGATGTCGGTAGAGTCTTCATGGTTTTGTTCCTAGCTAAGAAGGCAACTAGTGTCGTCGCCATTACCGCCAGGAAGGAATCCTTCGTTGCCTACACTGCATCTGGCAAGGCCAGTGGGTCACCACCCTCGATGCCTCGAGAGATGTACATGCTATCGCCACCATGAGATTCCACTTCTGGAAACCAAGCAACAAGCTAACTCCGAAAATAGACAGCAGTGTCTCCCTTCTGGGCAAAAATTGTGAGCAGGACAAAGATCAGGTCATGCGTACCGGGTCCAACCCATCCAAGTGAGTGCAACAAAAATGGATTCTGACATCGGGCCTCTGAACGCCTCTCCAATTCGGGTAGCTAAGATGCCCTCTCAATGACGCAGAGGGAAAATTGGTTGATGCGGGAGCCAACGAGTCTCCAGCCTGTCCGCATAGATGGGTTTTGTGAAATCAGGCCATTTCGCTCAGTTCAATTATTCCCCAATCTACACAACTAAGACTCTCTCCAAACCACGTAGCTGCTCTTATCCGCGTAGGTGGATTTACTGAAACCATACAAGCAATGACAGCGTGGATAATTCTTACCTTTTGGATTTTGATTTTACCCGCGCAACTGGGAAAATGGCTCAACCAGACATTGCGCAATCAGGAAAATTTGCTACACTAACATGGCAGTTGGAGCTGTCCTACCTACGCAACCGATGGCAATATTTCAATCCGCGCATAATTGGAAGAAAATCTTACCTACAGATGTTGCCGGATATGGATTATTTAACGGAGTATCCGTTTTCACCCACACACCTGGGTGTTGTTACTTACGCAATTGGAAATGCTACTTGCGCAAATTGAGCAAGCGACATGGCTAGCCCATGTAAATACAAAGTGGAGTATCCTAAAGAGGCACATAATTAAAGCTTTCATATAAGCTGAAATGGCTTGAAGAAGAAGAAACTCCAAATTATTTTTAGGGCGATAAATATTTATTTTCAAAATCTAGGCATGGAAATTGCATTGAAATCGGCATCCCAAGAATGCTCCAATAGTGAAGCTGAAATTTCCAAACTGCCCAAATGGTGAAGCTGAGCCCATTCTCCAAAAATGCCTAAAATACCCCAAATGGTGAAGCTGGGCTCATTTTCAAGGAATTCCTAAAATGCCCCCAATGTTAAAGCTGGCATCCCAAGAATACCCCCATGATGAAGCTGATATGCCTATACTACCCCTAGAGGACCTCAAGCCTATAAATACCCCTCCCTCTTCTTAAGAGGAGAGGATTTTTGAGAGAATAGAATTTGGAGGAGGAGCTTGAGGAGTCTTCGAGAGGTAGGTGCCTCACTTGACACCAGTGGAATTTGGCCACTGGTAATTTCTCTAGTACCAAAGAGCACTCTGCTATGGCTCCATCATGGTACACACATGGGTCCCACCCATGCTTTGGTAATGGTAGGTCCCATATGGCTAATGGACAATAGGATAATGCTAGATTAGATATTTTAAACACATTAAAACCTATTTAAACCCTAATTAAACTAGGTAACTGCCTCATAAATTAGGGAACTGACGATATTGTCTTAAATCAATTAAGAACTATCATTTAGCACTAATTACTATCATTAGTGCTAACCATGACTAAGCTTAATTAACTCAAAGTGTAATCAAGCTTAATTTATACAACCTGGATCTTTGATCTCTTACAGTATAAATGGCAGAGATCGCTCGCTTTCAATTTTCCACGGGATAGTGGAAAACACCACTCATCAACTCATCCAAAAGCCTAAGTCTAGGATCGACTCACTGAGTCAAATCTTAGCAAACACCACTCATCAACTCATCCAAAAGCCTAAGTTTAGGACCGAGTCATGACTCACCAAGTCACTAAGTCATGAATCACCGAGTCAAACCTTAGTAGATATCATTCATCAAAAAATTCAAATCTAGTCAACTTGGCCCACTTTTCCTAAGCTTCTGATGGTTAATTGAGAGAGTCAAGCCAAATCCTGTCATCTAGGTCCCACTTTTCTTAAGCTTCTCATTGGTAATTGAGATAGTCGAGTTAAATGCAGTTAACTTGGCCCACTCTTCCTAAGCTTCTCATGGGTAATTGAGAGAGCTGAGCCAAATTCAGTCATCCTAGTCCCACTTTCCTAATCTTCTCATAGGTAATTAAGAGAGTCGAGATAAATCCAGTTATCCTGGTTCCACTTATCCTATGCTTCTTATGGACAATTGAGAGAGTTGAGCTAAATCCAATCATCTTGGTCCCACTTTTCTTAAGCTTCTCATGGGCAATTGAGAGAGCCGACCTAAACCAAGTTAACCTAGCCCACTCTTCTTAAGCTTCTTATTGGTAATGAGAGAAAGCTGAACCAAACCTAGGTCATCTGTTTTCTTCTGGTCTCTTTCAGGTCTAAATATAGTAGAGATCACCCAATCCTGAGTCCTTTCAGGATATGCCAATTGGGTCACAAAACACTTACTGTCTCTATGGTTTCTTATAGTCTAAACAACAGAAATCACCCGGTCTTGATTCAACCTAGGACCAACCAATCGGATCAAAACACTCATTCTTAAGGTTGACCCAGTGTCTAGCAAACCATTCTAGAGCCATGTCATCCTATCTACCCATTGACTTGAGGCAATCTCCTAAATATCAAGTCATTGCAATGTGCTCGGGGATCCCAAAGACAACACACATTCATTTTGAGGGAGGGTGTGTTTTATTTTTAGGTCTCTAAGATGCATTGTACTTTTTCTTTTAATCAAGGGTTTTCTCCTATTGTAAAAATGTATTTTGGACCACCTATGGTCTGGGATGTGAACATACATTTTTCTAATGTACAAAGTAAGTGTAATCAATTAAGGACAATCAATAAAAATGAAAATTGTTTGATTCATACCAAAAATGACAAATCTCTAAATGTTGTTCCATTTTATTATTTTTTCCTCTTTTTGTACTTGTTACATGCTGCCACTGCTTCGAATACCAAAGAATAAGGAGTCGCATTAGTTGCTACTTGGTGAGTGATGCAATAAGCTCAAAGTGCCTCTGGTAATTTGAGATGTTGGTCCTTTATACAATGGTAGCTCAAGAGGGAGGGTGAATTGAGCTTTAAAACTTTTTGGCCAAATCAAATGATTAAAGTGCTAAATGAATAAGTAAAACAGATTGCATAATACACAACACAACATTTTTATAGTGGTTTGGCCCTTCTTAAGTTCCTACTCCACTTTTCTGAGTCAGTCTTGTCTACCGAACTTAGATTCTACTAATAACTTGATCAACTTGATTAAATGCATATTGGTTTTACAACAAACTCACCAACCAACTTACTAGTTTTACAAGCTAACCAAACACTTTTACAAATTATTAGTTTTTAAAGCTCACCAACAAACTTATACCCTTTGAGCAAGTTCCCTACTTGCTTATCTTAATACATAAACACCAAGCACTCTGCTTGTATTCTAAACACCAAAATGACATGCACAGATTGATATCTCTTACTTAGACAGATTTATACATAAAATTCTAAACTTTCAATAAATGAAAAAGCTGTGGGAGTAAAAGATTCAAACTCCTTGATTGATAAGCGATTTAGACTTTGAGAGCTTCTGATAGATATGTAGTCGTTGAACTTGAACTTTGAAGGAAGATTTTGAATGCTCTTCATATTTTTAGCAATGTTCAGTGATATTCGAGAATTAGTTTCTTTTGCATCTGAATCTCTCTTTTATAGGTTGAGAGAGATTTTTCCATTACTAACTTTGGTAGACATTCAAACATTTGTAAACATTTTTCGATACCTTACATTTTGTCTGATGTCTGACTTTGCTGCATTCTGGTATTGGTCTACTACTCTGATACTGACTCTTCTCAACATTCACTTTCATCACAAGTGTTCTGAAGTTGCTTCTTCAGTTACTCCAAAGAGATAAGTGAACAAATGATGTCCTAATTGATTTTGGATGCTTTGATTAGTTTTGTTCAGATTCTATGAAATGGTAGAAAACTTTCTTAATTGCAACAACCCTTTTTATAGAAGAGTTTGGATAATCTGAACTTTTGATGCTTTAAAAAGCCGACTCCGAAGCAGCAGTGTTTCATGACTCCAAAGCTTGCTTATTGTCTTTGAAGTAAAGTCTTGAGGACTCCAAAGCAGGTCTATTTACTCTGATGCATAGCCGATTAACTCCGAAGCTTGTCCTAATGTTTTTGGAGTGTATTGTGATAACTTCAAGACTTGTGTGATGACTTCAAAGCATTATTGATGATTCCGTAGCTTTCTTTGTTAACTCTGAAGTACGCTATAACTATTCTAAAGCTTTTCTTGTTGACTCCAAAGTATGCCTATCAATTCTGAAACATGCCGTGAGGACTTCGATGCTTGTCTTGGGGTTTCTCCGAAGCTTTCTAATTAACTTTGAAGCTTGCTATTAACTCTCTGAAGCTTGTCTATCTACTCCGAAACATACTTGTAACAACTTTAAAGTATTTAATTTTACTTTGAAGCTCGTTGTGAAGCCATCGATGCTTGTTTTGAATATCTCTGAGCCATATCATGCCAATTCTGAAGCTTTTGTTGATTTACTCCAAAGTTCATTGTGACAACTCCAAAGTAATATAATTTACTCTGAAACATGTTGAGATGACTCCAAAGATGCTTCTGTTAACTCCGAAGCATGTCTTCAAAACTTCAAAATTTCTATTTTCTTGATTTAAGTATATGTGAAATTTATATACTTAATTTTAAAAAAGCATTTACTTTATGTCTTCCTTTTATCATCATGAAGGTTATTCTCAAGTTGAGTATGAGTTAATATTTTTGTAACCTACTTGAGAACAGATTGTCAGTACCTTAATATTTCACTTATGTCTTTGCTTATCATCAAAACATACTTGGTTAAGAATGTTCATCATCAAAATCAGGTTAGGTAATATGTTCAACATTCTCCCCCTTTTTAGTGATGATAAAATAGTAAGTGATATACGTTTTAAAGCTTGTCTAACAATAAATTTAAAGTAACTTATTTTGCAGATATTTCATAAAGATTTCTATTGACCAATTTAGTGTAGCTCCCCCTAGATTGATGCATATTTTTTTAACTGTATGTCATAGAATTTTTCATTTTTCTGCCATCTTATGCATGAACCTATCATTTTAATTTATATCACATTATCACATTTTCTCCCCCTTTTTCTCATAATTAAAAAGGTGGAAACAAGCAACAATAAGTTAAAGAAAAGATGCATATATATGTATATTCAACTTTTTAGAATTTTAGATACAATTGTAGATACATCAGGAAAAAAAATTACATTAGAGAGAAAAAAATGTAAAAATGCAGCAAGTTTATTTGGGTGGTTTGGGTTTTCTCTGCTATGTCTTGAGAAAGACATTTTGAAGAGGTGGAAGAGGTGGCTTGGGTTCAGAAGAAGATAGTTTGGGAGAGGGATTAGATGTTCTAGCCCTTTTTGGTGGTGGAGAATGAATGAAAATTGGATCGTTTGGAACTGCCACAGGAGGTTCATGTGTATAAGTTGTAGTTGCATAACTGTGAACATAGATGAAATCTATTCTTTCTTGAAACTTTTGATCCAGCAACTCAGGAAATGCTGCAGGAGTCCCTTTTATGAGAGCCTCTATGTTTGCATTCATCCTAGTTATGTACTCTTGATACTACATGGTTATTGTTTCAAAAGGGGCCTTTGTGTTCTTTGGGAAGTGGAATTCTAGGCTTCCATTTTGGTTTTGAAGTGGATGGCTAAAATGTAAAAGGTGATGGTTTTAGTTTTGGGATAGCAAGTGGCTTTTCAGTTTTGGTAGTGGAAGAAGATGGTTTTCTAGGATTTTTAATTTTGGAAGAAGGTGTGGAAGGTGGTGGAAGAGGTTGAAACCAGGGTGGTGGTTCTATCTGCCTTATCCTTTCTTGCATAAAAGGATAATTCATCTGAGGATATGGGAGAGGTAGATTATCATCAATGGCCTCCAAGTTGGCATTGTTGTAAAAAGTGAATTCTTCCTTAATGAGAATAAAGAATTCATGAGGACTCGAGAGAGATGGAAACTCTTTTCTAAGAGGTTTAGGCATTGGAAGCATTTTAAGAAGTTTCTCAGAGTAATCTTAAAGAATTAGCTCTCTATCAGGAATGTGCATTTTATGGTTCTTTGGAGTCAATGCAGGATCGGGAAGTAGTTACCTATGAAGAATGTTAGGATCCTCAAGTTTAGAGAATGGTTATTCTTGAGGGTTTATATGGATATTTTGAGAAAGAAAATTCTAACAACTTCAGAATTGATTGCTAACTTGATCCTAAACTCTGATTCCGTCATCCTGACTAGATTGGATATACGAAAGGAAAAAATCAGGATTATCATCAACAACTATTCTTTGAGAAGTATGTGGAGGACTTTGTGGTGGAGAGGGAGGATATAACCATTTTGGAGGAGGTCCGAAATTTGGTGGCATGTTTAGAGGGTTGCCTACTCTGGTGGAATTTCCTCAATTCTTTCAGGCAATACTATTCCTGTTCTGATGAATTCCATCCATTTATCCATGCCATAGATGGTGGTCCTAGTTTATGTATGCAATATGTTCTTGGAAGGGGAACAATGATGGGATAGTTTCCATGTCGAACAGTAGCTCTATGAGGATTGGAAAGATAATCCTCTATCAATGGTGGATCTAATGATGATGTTTGTGTAGGAGGAGGTTGACTCTCAGGTTGAGCAACCTTTGCAATGACAAATGATGATGATGGTGAGGAGGTGAAGGTGAAGACATGAGGTGGATAGAAATGAGAATGTTAGGTTTGACCTTTGAATGATTCTACTAAAGCTTGTAGAGAATCAAATTGCTGGTCAATGTTATTAGCCCTTAGGCCCATAGATGTCATGGCAGTTGAAAACTTATAATCCATTCTATTCATTTGGAGAATTAAGGTTTGCAAAAAATGTTCAATCATGACTAATTTGTCCTCTAGGTACTATGGAACTTGTTATGAAATGAGAATTGATGAGGTGGATGGTTGATCAGTGTGAGTGGGTCTAATGGGTGAAGGGGATCTGATGGGAGTGTGTGTTGGCATGTTTGTTACTGCTGTTTCTTCATATACATTTACTCTCAAAATTTCTTTCATAATATCTTCTATGTCTATTCTTTGCTACTCTCTTGGAACTTCTTTTGTTCTTTCAGCTTCTGTTTGTTCTTCTCTGCTAGAGACTTCTTCTCTTATTTATACTGATGGACTAATGCAATCCTGTCTTTTAATTCTTTCTTCTTCTTCATATGAGGAGAGTTCTTGCCTTTGTTCAGTAGCCTGTTCTATAACATCTCCTCTTTCTGGACTTTCGTCAAGTCTGGATCCTCTCAATTGATTTGCTCTTCTTGGTCTTTCAAACATCCAACCCTGTGTAGTTTGCTTAAAGCCTATTCTTTTCAGAGCTTTCTCATCCAATAGGTCTGTGTTTCTTAGACGCTCTTCATTCTCATTTGATATATCTACTTCTGCTTCCTTGATCAGCTTGGTCAAAGCCATTCCATAAGATAAGGGAAACCTTGTGGTGCTCTTGATCAAGTGAATGTGATCTATCATCAGTCTAGCTAGATTTAGCTTTCTTCTATTCTTCAATGCCTATATGATTTTGGCATCTTTCTCAGATATATCTCCTGTAGCTCCTCTTCTATGATATACATTGTTCATAATACTGAGATATGCTAGCTTGAGATTTGCATTCAAGTGACTAGCATACAAATAAGTCTCCTTTTCATCTATCTTAGTTTTTGCTAAATTTGAGAATATTATTGCTCTAAAAGGCCACACAATCTCTTCTTCTTCTTCAAAGAGGTTGAAACAGTTCCTTAAACTCTCTATGGATAGTTTAATTTATGTTTCTTCTATCCACGATTTCTCTGTTCTAGTATTGAGATTACAGATCAGTGCCCTTATTAGTCTCGGATGCAAACTGTCTCTGTAACTCACATAAGCATTCCAGCCTCGGTGACTTAACCATTCAGAAACTTCTAATTCCATACCAAAGGCTCTAAAATTGAATATTTTCCCTTTGATTATTCTCCTATCCTCATATTTCTCTGTAAATCTAGAATAATCAGATAAACTATTTAGAAAGATTACCTCAAGCTTATCAGCTTCCTGTCTTGCCTTTTTGGATCCTTTTCTCTGTGGATAATTTTCTCTTTCCTTTCTCTAACTTTTTGCTCCTTTTGTTCTCGCCATTTTGACAGAGAGTTCTAGGTTTTTAGAAAGGAAATGGGATTTTTGGAAGAGATGTCAGAGAAGGTAGGAAAGTGGATGGAGAGAGAGTTGAGACTTAGATTTAAAAGAAGCAGGAAAATGGACCGTCTTCTCTAAAGGAGAGGTTGTGGGAGTTTGGAGAAGAAGGGTTTTAGCTTTCGGAGAGGTTTGCAGGCACTTGAGTGCCTTCGGATTAGATTGATAGATATAAAAAGATCTCCGAAACACTAATGTGCTTTGGCTTCAGATACTCCGAAAGAGATGCTTCGGAGGAGATTATTTAATTTGGGGTTTTGGATATTCTGAAGTAATGCTTCGGAGGCCTTTGCTGATCTTTGGATGCTTTTGTTTGGGCCTTCGGAGACTCCGAAGCCCAAAATCTGACTTAACTTGAAAACTTTAATGGATTTTTGAAGTTATGGATTTTAAGTTTTATGTATATTAATTATTAATTCGTGTTCATTTAGGAGTCATTACCATGATAGATAATTAATTATGTATCTGTACATTTCTTGGAACATAAAAGATTTCAATATATTTTATTTGTATATGGATGAGAACAAAGAATTGCTAAATTGTTTGATAAATTAAGCATTTTATGCATTAGGATCTAGAATTCCTAGTTCTCTTCTTATCATGTTAAATCTTTCTTCTGGTAATGGTTTTGTGAAAATATCTGCTAGCTAATTTTCTGTTGGCACAAATTCTAAGCTAATGTCATGGTTTTGAACATGGTCCCTAATAAAATGATGCCTGATTTCTATATGCTTAGCTCTAGAATGTACAACTGCATTCTTGGTCAGGTTTCTAGCACTAGTGTTATCACATCTGATAAGTATATTAACAAAGTTAAGACTAAAGTCTTTTAATTACTGTTCATCCATAGGATCTATGCACAATAGCTGCCTGTTGCTATATATTCAGCCTCAACAATTGATAATGCAACTGATGTTTGTTTCTTAGAAAATCATGAGATGATCATGCTTCCTAGAAATTGGCAAGATCTTGAGGTACTCTTTCTATCTACTTTATATACAGTAAAATATGCATCTGAGTAACCTATTAAATTAAAATCTAAACCTTTTGGATACTATATTCCAAGATTAGGTGTATCTAAACAATATCTAAATATTCTTTTGACAACAATAAGATGTGACTCTTTTGGTTCTGATTGGAATTTAGCACACATGCATACACTAAAAATTATGTCAGGTCTATTAGTAGTTAAATATAGTAGAGATCCTATCATGCTTCTATAAAGTTTTTGGCAAATAGAGTTACCTTTTTCATCTTTGTCCATTTGTATTGAAGTACTCATTGGCGTCCCATACCTTTTTCCATCTTCAATGTTGAATTTCTTTAGGGGCTTGGCAAATGGAGATTCCTTCTTTCATCTGCTTAATTTGCAGTGCCAAAAAGAAGTTGAGTTCACCCATCAAGCTCATTTCAAATTCTCCTTGCATTGTCTTAGAAAATTCATTGCAAAGATTTTCATTAGTTGCACCAAATACTCTATCATCAACATATACTCTAATTATGAGAAAATCTTTTGTTGCATACTTAATGAACAGAGTAGTATCAACTTTGCCTCTTAAAAAACCCTTTTCAATGAGAAAGTTGCTTAACCTTTCATAACAATCTCTAGGAGCCTATTTTAAACCATAGAGGGCTTTCTTAGGTTTGAATACATGATTTGGGTTATGAGGATCTTCAAACCCAGGTGGTTGTTCTACATAGACCTCTTTATTAATAACTTTATTTAAGAATGCACACTTTACATCCATCTGGTATAATTTGAAATTTAGAAAGGATGTAAGTGCAAGAAGCATTCTAATGGCTTCAATTCTTGTAACATGAGTATATGATTCTTCAAAATCAATGCCTTCCTTATAGTACCCTTTTGCTACTAATTTTGCTTTATTTCTTACTATAATTTCAAATTCATCTAGTTTGTTCCTAAAGACCCATTTAGTTCTTATAGCAGATTGATTATTTGATCTTGGAATAATAGTCCACACATTATTTCTTTTGAATTGGTCTAATTCTTCTTACATAGTTGAAATCTAGTTTTCATCTTCTAAAGCCTGTTTTATGCAAGTTGATTCTAATTGAGAAATAAAAACAAAATTGCCACATATTTGGCAATAAGAAGATTTGGTTCTAACTTTCTCATATACATCACTAATTATCTTACTTTTAGGGTGATCATGCATGAATCTCCAATATTTGGAAAAAATATTGTTACCTTCATTGTTTACCTCATTGATGGATGGTCCATCATCTATTTCTCCTTTATCTATATGTGTTTCTGATTGAGAAGGTTCTCCTTCTTTGTCTTGTATTTTTATTTTCTCAACTGAAGTTATTAGTTTACTTATCTCATCATCAAATTCACTTGTCCTCCTAGAAGAATTAGTATTTTTATCAAATTTTACATGAATGGATTCCTCTACAATCTTATTTTTCAGATTATTGACTCTAATTGCCTTACTAATACTGGAATAACTAAGGAAGATGCTTTCATCAGATTTGTTTTTAAATTTTCCATGATTTCTTTGCCATTGTTAAGAATAAAGCACTTACAACCAAAAGTATGAAAATATGAAATATTTGGTTTCTTGCCATAGTATAATTCAAATGGAGTTTTGTTGAGTATGGATCTGACAAAGATTCTGTTAATGATGTAATAGGCTATGTTCATTGCTTCAGCCAAAAAATACTGTGGGTGGCAGTATTCGCTCATCTCTTGCAAGGATTTGTTTTTCCTTTTAGCTACTCCATTTTGTTAGAGTGTTCTTGGTGTAGAGAAAGTTTGAAGAATTCTATTTTTTCACAAAAATCAGTGAATCTATGGTTTTCAAACTCTCCACAATGATCACTCCTTGCCTATACGAGAGCTTTGTTTATTCTGTACATGTTGGAAAAATACTTCAAAGAATGAAAAAGCTTTATCTTTAGATGCTAGAAACATTACCTAGGTAAATCTAGTAAAGTCATCTATAATGATATATGCGTAATGCTTCCCTCCAAGGCTTCTTATTCTTATTGGTCCAAATAAATCCATAAGTAACAACTGAAGAGGTTTGGTTGTGCATACATCTTTGTTTGATTTGAATGATTCTTTTACTTACTTGCCTTTAATATAGGCATCACACAACTTATTATCAAATTTAAGTTTTGGTAAGCTAATAAGTAGATCTTTATTATATAGTCTTTCAATCAGATTCTTATTGGCATATCCTGGTCTTCTACACTGCAACATGGGTTCATTTTCATTTACAACAATATATTTGACTTGGATATCATATAAATCTACCAAATATACATTTTCATATCTCTTTCCACGTACTACAACTAAATTTGAACTATCTAAAATTGAGTAAGTAGGAGATTCAAACAACTTTATAACCATTATCACAGAATTGACTTATACTTAAAAAATTTTATTTCAATCCTTCTACTAATAAATCATTTGAAATTGAAATAGAGGGAGATTGACCAATTTTACAAATTCCAACCACTCTACCTTTTTCCATTATCCCCAACACCAACTGTTTCTCCATTTCTAACTTTTAGTTCTATGAACAGCTCCCTTTCTCCTGTCATGTGTCTTGAGCAACCAATATTAATGTACCACTTGCTATTCTCTGTGACTCTCAAACACACCTGCAGTAATGAAACTAAGCTATAATTTTTGGTACCTATTTAGGAATGTGTCCAAGTGGGTTAGTGGCAGAATATTTTGGCACCCATTATTTTTTAGATGCTACTAATCTGTTTACTAGATATATTGTTGCATTTACTACTTTAGCAACTATCTTAGGAATCCAAATCATATTCTGTTTGGGTTCTGATTTTCTTTTGTGATTTTTCTTTCTTTGGTTTTCTATATCTTTCTTTGTTTAAAGTTTAAATAAGGTAGTAGTTAAGGTTTTTCTTAGAGAATAATTTTTTGCTTTAATTTGCTCAAGTTCTAGATTGATATTCTAGTCAGTTTTGAGCAATTTGTTTTCTTGTTTTAATGTGGAGCATTCATTAATTGTTCTTTCAAGTTCTTTTTTAGTTTCCTTGTGTTGAGCTTTTAATGTTTTGAAATCTCAATATAGTTTTTCTAGTAGTTCTTTAATATCAGAAATTTCAGGTTTCAAATTTACCTCATCATTGTGAATAGTCATGAACCTTATTCCTAAATGATGCTCTTCTTGATCATTTTCTTTGGAGCTGATTATGCTAAATTGAGCTTCATTTTCTTATTCTTCTTCACTCAAGCTTTCTTGCATCATGTTTTCTAGCATTTCCCATGCAACCATAGCTTTATTCTTCTTTCCAAATTTCCTGCTATTAGAAATATTCTTTTTATCAAAGTAAAAGTTATACCTTTTCTTCTTGTCTCCTTACTTTTTATATGGTTCTAGGCAATCAAACTTTATATGCCCAAGCTTGTTGCAGTTGTAACAGATTAGAACTTCCTTTTTCCTTTTTACTTGTGAAGTTGTTGGAATTGTTTCCAAATCTTTTCTTCTTGAAAATATTTTTGAATTTTCTGGTTATCATAGCCATATCCTCATCATCTTTAGAGGTTGAGATATCTTCTGAAGATTCTTGATTTTTTTCATTCTGCTTGTAAAGCTATTATTTTGTTGCCTTTGACTTCATCTTGTGATTTTTGTTTCATCAGGACTTCATGGGTCATGAGTAATCCCATGAGTTCTTCCACTGTCACCTTTATTAGATCTTTTGCTTCTTGTGTAGTAGTCACTTTAGGCATCAAATGTCTAGGCAGGGATCTTAAGATTTTCTTTACTAGTTTGGTTTCTTCATATTTTTCTCCTAAGTTCTTCAAGCTGTTGGTGATTTTCTTAAATCTTCCAAACATTTCAGAAATGTTTTCTGATTCCTTCATAGAGATGGCTTCATATTCCTACACTAGAAGATTTATTTTAGTCTCTTTTACCTAGTTTGTACCTTCATGTGCTACTTTGAGTTTATCCTAGATTTCCTTAGCTGAATCACATGCAGAAATCTTTTCAAACTTAAAAGAGGTTAGAGTATAGTAGAGACAGTTCTTTGCCTTAGCATCACATTCTTCTGCTTTTATATCTTTTGCAGTGTATTTGTCTTCAGTATTGGTAACATTCTTTCCATTTTTCGCTACTAGCCATAACTGATAATTTGCGACAGTCAAGAAAGTCTAAATTTTCATTTTCTAATACCCATAATTGGTTCCATCAAATCGAAGGGGCTTGGAAGTAGATTGTCCTTCAGCAGATGTATTGTGGAACATATCGGCCATTTAAATCTCTTCACAAGTTAATATATTGGTAATCAAAATTTAACTAGTGAAGCCTGCTTTGATACCAGTTGTTGGTCCTATATACAATGGTAGC
>JAYJMB010060048.1:22324-72435 GCA_036873735.1 Pouteria campechiana | reverse complement strand
ATCAACTTTCTTAATGCCTCTAGATGTGTATTGAATCATTAAGCCCAGTTGAAGTCAAGAACCAGAAACAGATTCAGTAATCCCATTCATTCAACAAGCAGGATAAGTAGGCTAGAATGGATATAGAATCAAGTGGTGCAGTTTTTTAAGTACAACCTTTATAATTGGATGCATGAGCAGCGTATGATGTCTGATTCAATTTTGGCATTTTGGGGATAACAAAGGTTGCTGATGTGTATAAAGACAGATAGAAGACGTGATTATAGGCACATATACAAGATCCTGGCATTCACAACAAAGTTATGCAGATGGAATCTGTTTATCAAGTAAGCCACATTGCAAGTGGAAAATAAATTTTTAGTAAAAAACAATATTTTATATCTACAATAGCTTTCCACCTGATAAGTAAGCCATCCTCACGATCTGGGGTACATGGGGATGGGAGGCTGCCTGATGTTTCACACATATGGCATGTCTGAATCAGTTTGGTATTTCCTTTTTAGCAGAAATAACAATACCAAATTATTACATGGATATCCAATTTAGTTGCTCATGTTTTATATTGAGCACGGATTCGCACGCACAAAAGGAATAATAATTGTCCTGCATGTGTTAGGGCATCTAAAATAAGGGAACAGTACTGCACATGCCCTAATACCCATTTCAGATTCAACTACAAAAGTTAATGTAATCATAGCTTTGTTGCCCGCTAAAGTTAAACCATTTCGGATCTATTATAGCCGTCATCAAAATCAAATAAGACAATCCTTTGAAGCAGACCTCAAAGTCTAATCATTAGCAGTTACTGCTATACCTGGTCGACTGATTGTTGCTCTAAACTCAGCTCAGAAAGATCGATATTCACTTCATTCAAGACTGGCTCAAGTGGAAATGACTGCACAGAGTAAAAAAGAAGGAAAGAAAGAAGCAAATTTTCAGTGGACTACTATTCATTTCACAAATTTAGCCTAAAGAACCGGAAATGAAATATTTGGGTGATATCCAGAATTCCAAATCGCTATATGTAACAAAGAATTAAAGACTATTGCCTGAATCTAGAATTATGTAATTCTTTGGCACAGTTGATGAGAAATGCATCCAGCACTGTTCGGACAAATGTAATTTGTATCTATAGTCTGATTGGCTTCCAGCAGCGAATGAAAGCCCAAATAAAAATCTAACCCATAACAACATCTATATCCATGGAACGAACTGACATGTGGCTCATTACAGATCCATAGCCCGCAAACTTCGATAAAGGACTCCCACCTCACCAAATTCATCTTATGCATGGCTTAGAGTGGGACAGCTATTGAGTTTAATCCATAAACATAATTTTTTTGAATTTGCCTTAGGGAGTTGGGGCCCTTCACCCTTTTATCATTTCCATAAGCCAAAAATCAGACTGATGCATTCACACATTTATCTGAGTGAATGCATGTTGCCAGTAACACGGCAACACATGACAGCCCCCACCTTTCGAGTGGCTTAGGTTTCACACATTTCCCAATTTGTAAATGTCGGAGTCAAGCACAGTAATGGATATACAAATGCAGTTTGTTCTTGTACTTGTAATGGTCAGAGAAGTAAAATCCAATTACCAGATAATGATCGGTAATAGAGTCCTTCCCTCCATTTACCTCCAGGATCCTGCATATATCTCTATGTCCATAAAGTCTAGCATCTGTTAAAGGCTTCATGATCCCAACAGCCAAAAGTCAGCATAAAGAGCATTTGGTCATTGCATTAGAAAAAAAAAAAAACTCCGGTTGTTTTTAATGCCCAACTGAGTTTCATTGTGAAAATTTGATTTAGGGCATTGTTTGTGTCAATGGTTTATCCTAGTTATAGCAATTGATACAATTAATCCTCTACTTGCACTTCTTTTCCTTTTCAAGTTCAAACTTTAATTGAAGTAACTGGGATTGGAACTTGTGGACCCTAGCATGAAAGTAGAGGAGAGTCACAATATGTTTTTTTTTTTTTTTTATAGTAATGATAACAGCACTGAAATTTTATCGTGCACCCAAAAAGAAAAAAAATCCAGAAATTCTACATCAAGAATTACAACCATTAAGGCAAGTGGAAGAACACTAGCCTTTACCAGTTGCATGGGTATTCGGATTGGTTCCTAAGAAACTACGAGGTTTCCACTTCTTTGAATAATATTATATTTCAAAAAATCACAGAAAAGAAAACTCGCTCTTGTGAATGAAAAAGAATCGTCTTCCTCAGATTTCCTACGAAGGATGATTCTGATCCTTCCTATTATTTGGCAGAACATGTGTCATTGCTGCATCCTTTTTCTTTTCAAAGGGGAAATTTTGACGAAGAGAAAATCCACCATTATTTATTTTTGTGATTCACTTTCTTGTTTGAAGTATGAACTATGTAAAAGACGGCATGTAAACCTTCACCTCCAATAGCTTAGAAATTGTTGGGTTACTATGTCTTATATTTTGCAAAGTCTAGTAAGCCTGTGTATGTAAGATAGGCCTAAAGAGTCTATGTAAGAAAGTCTACTATTATAGCTATATATTAATGTTTTTTATAGGAATTCAATGGAGTAATTCTAGGGTTGAGGCGGGAGAGTCATCATGTAGAGCCTAGGATTATTCTCAGTGAGAGTGAGAGGAGGGGTTATCAAAGTGTGTTGATTTGGGGATGTGTGTGAGGCGTTCCATGAAATGTGTATGAGATATCTTATGTATATCTCTATAACCTATTTTTATAGTAGAATGATTATCTCTCCTATGATTTTTTTCTTCTAGGTTGAAAGGTTTTCTATTATGTCTTTGATTTATGTATGTATAATCTTGTTTATATAATCATGATCCTGGAAATTAGCATCGGAGCTTTCGCAACAAGTAGTATCAGAACTATTGATTGATAAAATGTGATCGCACTTATGGATCATTAATTTTGAATTGATGATCAACAGGGATTAAAGGCAAGATCATAGCGAGACACATCAATGTTAATGATGAAAGAGGCAAGATTGAAAGAAGAAATAGGTTATGACGGTTGCGATTTATTGCTGATGGACATGAATTTGGGCATGTTTTATGGACGATAGTGATACATGGCTATAATTTGCAACGGAACAAGTAGCTGATGGATGATCAGCAGCAATTGAACGAAAATGAAGTAATGAATGGATGATTGTGGCGTGCTTTTGTTGGACCTAGTTATTCAAATCATGTGTTGCTAATCAGACGGTGACAGGCAGTCGATTGGATTGTCTGGCCGGCAATGTGCTGGTGCGCACGTCCAGCAAGGGGCAAGTCGAACAAAGTTTGCTTTTTTGTTGGTCAAACGAATAGAGGGTGTTGATCATCGTGCGACTTTGTAATGGTTTTTGTTTTTGTATATATATATATATATTTTGCTTTGTGGGGTTGCGGACAAAAGCCAATGTGGCATCGCAAACGGTTCACCAGAGTAGCAGTAGATTGTTGGTTGACTTTCGGTCATCAACAGCAAGAACGATGGTGCAAATTAGCAAAGATAAAATAAATTGTTCCCACACACCACAACTAAGTGTGGCTCATGCATTTATAGAGTATCAGATTTTCAATATTCACAAAGAGTTAACAAAACAAGCTAAGAAAAAACAGAGAAAGAAGTGGCATAAAACAGCTACATTCACTAGCTAATTTCTTAGGAATAAGACTAGTCTAATGACTAGGACTAGCCTAAACTTAAGCTAATAACTATGACTTTTTCAACAGCCTCCCTCATTCTAATCTTATTGGTGTAAGATTAAGATTGTTTCATAGTGAGAAGAATTGTCGCGCTGCTAATGGTTTAGTAAAAATATCAGCCACTTGGTCTTGTGAAGAAACAAATCTGACCTTCAGTCCCTTGTGAGCTACTCATTCACAAACAAAGTGAAAATCCACCTCGATGTGTTTAGTTCTTGTATGAAACACCAGATTTGCAGAGAGATAAGTGACTCCCAAGTTGTCACACCACAAACATGGAGGTCTTTCTTGAAGAATGCTTAATTCACGAAGTAGCGATTGAACCCAACTGATTTCTATTGTAATGTTGGTAAGTGACTTGTACTCAAACTCTATGCTTGACCTTGAAACTGTAGCTTGCTTGCGAGAGCTCCAAGAAATGAGGTTTGAACCAAAATATACTGCAAATCCTTCAATGGATCAATATCAACTGAGCACCCTACCCAGTCTGCATCTAAGAAAACACTAATAAGAGAGGATGTTGACTTCCAAATTGACAACCCAAGGTTGGAGGTGAGTTTTAAATATCAAATTATCCTCTTCACTGCTACCTTATGATCATTTGTTGGTGAATGAAAAAATTGATACACCTTGTTCACTGAATAGGATATATCAGGGCTTGTAAGTGTCAGATATTGCAGTACTTCTACAATGCTTCTGTACTTGGTAGCATCTGAGGCACTAAGTGAATTCCCTTGATCCTTTGATAGCTTCTCTGTAACAGACATGGGAGTGCTCATTGTTTTGCAATTCTGCATGTTGGCTCAACAAAGTAGCTTACGAATATACTTCTGCTGTGCAAGAATGATGCCTCTCTACTTCTGATTTACCTCAATACCTAAAAAGTAATGCAAATGTCCAAGGCCCTTGATGGACAAATTAGCTTGCAGTTTGGATAAGAGCTCATTAGTAGCCTAAACAAAAGAACTGACAACAATTATATCATTTACAGAGATTAGTATATGGATGATCTTTCCACCATGATTGTATATGAACAATGATATATCTGCCTTGGAAGGGACAAAACCAAGCTCCTGTAACTTAGTACTGAATTTAGAATACCAAGCACGTGGGGCTTGTTTCAGTCCATACAATGCCTTGTCCAATTTGTAGATGTAACTCGAGTACTTAGGATCCTCATATCTTGGTGGTTGGTACATGAAAACATCCTCTTCCAAGTTTTTGTGTAAGAAAATATTTTGAACATCCAATTGTCGTAGGCTCCAACCTCTAGACACTACAATCGAAAGTATTAGTCTGATAGTAGTTGGTTCAACCACCAGACTAAAAGTAGCATCATAGTCAATCCCATATCTTTGCTTGAATCCCTTGGCTACTAAACAAGCCTTCTAATGATCAATGCTTCCATCTACCTTCTGCTTGAGTTTAAAAACCCACTTGCAATTAATGATGTTAAGGCTTGGACTAGAAGGTACCAGATGCCATGTCTTGTTGCGAAGAAGAGCAGCATACTCTGCATCCATTGCCTATCTCCATTCATCATACTTAAATGCTTCAATGTGATCCTTTGGCTCATTAATAGCAACAAGAGAATATCTAATTGTTCCGTCGGTGAAGTGCTTGAGCTTATGGATGTTATCATGAAGATGAGTTCTCATGTGATGCTATCGGTCATCTTCTTGTTGTGAACTAACAGCACCTTCTAGCTAACCACCTTCTTGTTGGTGCTGAAAATTCACAATAGATGAAGTAGGTTGCCCCTTGTACTGTGAAGCATCTGCAGGAACAGACTTAATGTCCAAAATAATTGGTTGTTATTCTCAAGTTGGTCACTCACAAGAGTTGGAGGCATGGAGGTACGAGAATTTGATAAAGGAGAGCAGTCAACAAAAAGGGATGGAAGAGGAACAAAAGTATCATGACAGTGCTGGGAATGAGAAGACAAGGAATCATAGTCTGTTGAAAAAGAAAAGTTTTGTTCATCAAACACTATATCATGAGAGATATACACTCGCCATATTGATTTATGTAAACATTTATATCCCTTGTGCAGATTGCTGTAGCCAAGGAATACACATTTTTGCGACCTGAATTGGAGTTTATGGGAGTTATATGGCCTCAAATTTAGCCAGAAAGCAAAACCAAAAGTTCGAAAGAAATGGTAATTTGGTTTGGAACCAAGTAACTTTTCAAGAGGTGTAACATTGTCAATTGTTTTACTAGGAAGTTTATTGATAAGAAAACAAGTTGCCTAGAAAGCTTCATCCCAAAAACGAATTGGCATAAATGCTTGAGCAAGAAGATCCAAACCCACTTCTACAACATGTCTATGTTTTCTTTCAACAAAGTCGTTTTGTTGATGAGTATAGGGACAAGAAACATGATGTGAGATGTCAACTTGATTGAAAAAGGAGTGAAGTTTTGATATTCACTACCCTAATCGGTTTGCATACACACAATTTTTTATTTAGAAGACGCTCAACACACTTTTGAAAGCAAAGAAAAATATCAAAAACATCAACTTTGCTTTTTAGAAGATATATCCAAGGGAATTTACTGAAATCGTTAATAAAACTTACATAATATTTAAAGTCTCCAGCAGATTGTTGAGCTGGTCCCCATACATCTGAAAAAATAAGTTCAAGAGGAAAAGAAGATATACTGCTAGAAGAAGAAAATGGTAATTGATGACTTTTAGCTTGTTGACAAGCATTGCAAATAGAATTATGTGTGGTAGAAGAGAGACATGGAATTTTATTGAATTGAAGAACTTACTGAACAATCAGAGAGGATGGATGGCCAAGTCAACAATGCCATTGTGCTTGAGAGATTTTGCTGCGACCGAATGCTTTCTTGGATAAAACAATGTGACTTGGCTTGATGGGGTAGAGTCCACCTTCACATTTGCCTTGAAGAAGAACCTTCTTCATACTTAGATCCTTAACAAGGAAATGAAAGGGGTAAATTTCAAAGAATGTATTATTGTCAGCAGCAAAACAACGAACAGATAAGAGGTGTCTAGTTACTTGAGGGATGTGAAGCACATTATTGAGTTTCAAGGAATGAGCAGAAGTAGACAATTGAGAATGGCCAACATGAAGAATACTCATACCTGAATCGTTTGCTACTTGAACCTGATCCTTGCCCTGATATTTTTCTTTGGCTGTCAGCCTGTCCAGATCACCTGTAATATGGTCAGTTGCTCCTGTGTCAATGTACTATTCTGAATCAATATCATAAAATGATATGGTGGCAGCAACAACTCGAATGTCTTCGACTTAATAGGAGTGATCTAAGCAATGATAACACTTGAGTGCAACGTGTCCCATTTTTCCACAGACTTGGCATATTGGCTTGTTTCGGTTTTGATTCTGGTTACCACCTGAAAATGGTTGTTGAGAATTGTTTCTGCCTTGATTGTGGCCTCCTCTTCCTCGTGTTGAATCAGCCCCTTCGATTCATGCATGACACATTGTTAGCAGAAGGTACAGGGACTTGAAATGATGTGTTATGATGTTCTATACGCATCTCAAAACTCAAGAGGGTCGCTGATGTCTGTTTTGGTGGTGAAAGAACCTGAGACAGCACTTCTTTAGAGAGTGAGGAGAGAAGGGCACTCAGAATGAGTTGATCTTGCTGCAACCAGATTTTATATTTTGGATTTAGTACTTATGTTGTTTCTGACTCTATTGTTTCAATGACATTCTTGGCAGGACAAGCGATTGAGCCATCTATATATCCTAGAAGATGTTGATTTCAGTGGTAAGGTATAAATTGCACCTTCCATAATAGGTAGTTTTCTCTCTTCAATTTGACATTGATCAGGTGGCTGAAAGAAGGTATAGGTAACAGACTAGCAGAAGAGGAATTTTGGTTCGACATAGAGTTGAGAGTTGAAGAGGAGGAGCTAAGTTGAGAGAAGGATGGCTTTGATACTATGTAAAATTACCAAAGACAAAATAAATTGTTCCCACACACTACAACTGAGTGTGGCTCATGTATTTATAAAGTGCCAGATTTTCAACGTTTACAAAGAGTTAATAAAATAACCTAAAAAAAAGCAGAGAAAGAAGTGGCGTAAAATAGCCACGTTCAGTAGCTAATTCCTTAGAACTAGGACTAACCTAAAGACTAGGACTAGCCCTAAACTTAAGCTCATAATTATGACTTTTTCAACAGCTAGTTTTCACCGATGGGGTTTTTTAATTTTTTCTGGCAGATTCTGCATTAGTAGCGACAACGGGTAAACAGAGTTGGCGTTGAGGAAAAAAGAGGTGTTGCGTCGACGTTGTGCTACTTCTCAAGGGGTTTCACCGGAGCAGTGGCAGTAGCATTCACCGAAAGATTTGTTAGCAGCGGGCTGCATCATCTGACTGTGAAGAACACAGAGGTGGCAATTGGTCGACAACGACATTTTGGCCAAATTAGATGGGTCGGAAGACGGTTAGTGAAGACGACGCGATGAGGCAGCAGTGGCAGAGGCGATGCTTTTAGCGGCCAGGGTTTTGGACAAAAGGGAAAGGCGACACACTAAAGTATGGTACAACACAACAAATAGAAGCAAAAATTTGATGGCCCATTCCGAGTGATCCGGGAGTCAATTTTGGGTATTTCAAATATCAATTTTTATATTTTTGGGTGTTGTGAATACAATGGTCAAGTTAGATTAGGCAGATTTTACTTTGATAATGTGAATCTGATGGGTATGTGCAAATCAATGGTGATTTGGTGATGATCATTGATCCCAGAGGCAAATCTAATATTTTGAAGAGCTATAGATTTTATCGACAGAGTGGATCGAGTGGATGGTATATCATTGGGCGTGATCAAGGTTGGATCACGGTGATCAAGGTTGATCGGGGTAAATCAATGTTAGATCTGATTTAGTGCAGCATAGTTTTTGTTAGGTTATTATTTCTTGTATTTTAGAAAGTCTAGTGGGCCTATGTATGTAAGATGGGCCTAAGGAGTCCTTGTAGTAAAGTCCACTAGGATAACTATATATTAATGTTTCTGATAAGGATTCAATAGAGTAATTCTAATGTCGAGACGAGAGAGTCATCATGATCCTAGGGTTTTATCTAGAGTGAGAGGGGGTTATTAGAGTCTGTTGACTTAGGGATTTGTGTAAGGCATTCCATGAAATATGTGTAAGATATCTTAGGTATATCTCTGCAACTTGTTTTCATGGTGAATTGATTATCTTTTTCTCATAGTTTTTTCTTTTAAGTTGAAGGTTTTCCATGTAAATTTTATGTCTCATGTGTGTCTTTAATTATTTCTTTGATTTGTGTATGTATCGGGGCTTCCTCAACATAAATTTGATGCTATTGGGGTGATTTAACAGCACTCAATTAGGGTGTGCTTGGATGCTCAGATTAATAGATTTGTTGCTAACCTCTCTCCATTATGATGATAATGAGGTAATGAGAAGATGTTGATCTCAGTCATTCCAAGTTTAGTCAGAAGAGATTGAACTAAAATTTGAGCTTGATGTAATATGAAAATTAAAATGCTTCCACAGTTCCATCTCCATTTTTGCCAATTTTTTCTGGTACTGAACTATAGCTATCCAAATCAATTGAGCATCCAAATTCACTCTCATGACAAAATAAAATTTGATCTACTCAATTTCCAAAAGCATTAAATTCATCATTCTATAAGAAAAATATTTGAAATAGAGTAATACTCACAGTACGCTGCCAGCGGTCCAACGGATTGACATTGGCTCCATGCAGTATCAGCAGCTCAACAATAGAAGCTTGGCCCTCACTAGCAGCCAGATGCAACGCAGTCCGGTTATCATAGTCTTTGACATTAGGAGAAGTGCCATCTATCAGCATCTGATTTAATCCCACTCTATCTCCTTTGGAAGCACAGCTAAGAAAGCTTCCAATCAACTGCATATCAAAATATTCTGATGATTCCATGTCCATTCCTAGTATTTGACGGCTTGATATGCCTATGAAAAGACATAGAGCGAGTCAAATTAGAGAAGTCAAATCTGATTTGAACCTGTAGAGATTTAAAACATATTCTAGGCAAATTCTGCCGCTAGATTCTACAATCTAGGCAAGTTCAATCACGACTTGCAACATTGTCTGTTGAATGTGCTTGGAAACATTTTTAGCCGTCCACTTCTTGGTAAAATACAAAAGAATAGTCCATTAAAGGTGAAGAGGGATACGTGGGATTTTTCAATCTACAAGAGTTGTCGTTTGTCTTCCATATTTCCAATCAATTTCTTTGTATGGATTTGAGTACCATTAGCCTAATTAAGAGGAGGGTAAGGTCACAGGCCAATGAAAAAGTTACCAATAGAGTTGATTGAAACGGCAATAAACAAAACATGCAAAGAAGAAGAAGGGAGACAACATCATCAAATTTTTACTCTCAATTAAAAATCTCAAACGAAAGGAAGAATTAAAAATGAGAAATGAGAATTCTAATAATGCCACAGTGCAATCATACAGGTATGTGAAACTAAATTGTTAAAGCGACAGGCCACTTGTCAGATGGGCCGTGACTGAGAGATCTGCAAAGTGTGTTTGGAGTTGGTTGCTGATTAGTTTAAGTTTAATAGGAAAGTAGTTTCTCTGTTTTCTGTTTAATCACTAATCTGATTCCAATCTAGACACTGCAAATTTTATTTCTTTTTCAAGCATTTATACAAGTTCCATGCATTAGGTCTTGTGAATGCCTGGTCAGGTGAGTTTGGATAGGTCTTCATGTTTCCCCTGGAATTGATTTATTAATAAGTTCGCTCTCGGAAGCTTGTTTATCAAAGGAGAAGATTCATGTAAAAGATCCCGGCATTAAAGGCTCACAGAACTATCCATGCAAAATAAGCTAGCAAAGAACGCCAACGAAGAAGCCTTGTTGATGTGGGTCTATATAAATCTTCTGTATGAATGATTTGGATCATCGCATGGTGTGGTGAAGATGCAACTCTTACAAGAAAAAGAAAGATCAACCGCAGGTGCTTTAAAATTTTCTTATGTGAGATTGAGAGATGAAGATGAAAGAGCTATACCTATGTCGGTGATGGATTCTGAATTCGCTTGTGAAGACTTGATGAGTTACGATTAGAAAGAAGAAAACGGTTGTGATTCCTGATATTGCTTGACCGCTTTTTGCATTTATAAAGAAGAAATATTGTAATCCCAACAAGAGTAATCCCAACAAGACATATTTGGAGGGAAGATAGCGGTTTGACCGAGGGAAGTTATGCTTGTTTACAACGATCATTTGGGATTTTTCTGCCTCCAACGAATGCTGTGGATGGGCTGGCTTCATACCCAAAAGTCAAGCTTATCAAATGCGCCAAGATCCGATCATGTGAGACGTAATCATAACATAATTTAATGGTGAAAATAGCCTTTTTATATTTTTTTTCTTACCATGGCCCACCCGAATGTCTGATTTCCACGATTTTTAATATGAATGAAATATATTATATTATACGCTATTTAGATGGGTTTAAAGATTCAAAGAAACTATGCTTAACCCACTTTTCACCACGGTGATACAGGACCTCTGTCACCAGCGTTGCACACAATCCTTTTCCTCTGAGGGCTATGGATGCAACATATTTTCTAGCTTTTTCTATACTGATTTATCGACTTATAAATACAAGTCAATAAAGAATTATAAATTCAAACGCCTAGGTGTCCGGATTCTTTGGTTAAGAGCAAAAGGATTTTGGGGTTGTTGGAATTGGTGAAAAAAGGGGAGAAACCTCTAACTTGACAAAGTATTTATTATTTAATTAGTCCTGTTGTTTCACCCTTAAATCCAACATGTCTATAATTAACCTATATTTTTTTATAAAATAAATAAATAAATTTATCTACTTTGTTTATATTCACTATTTTACTAATGTTATTTTCATTCCTACTAACATTATTTTATCTTATTCTTTAGATAAACATTCATTTCTTGTATCCGAACGGCCACGTGTTTTGGGTGATTCAAGACGAGAGAAAAGCTCGGGTACCGCGGCAGACGAGATAGGCAGAAAATGAGAATAACAAGCTGCAAACACCTTGGATAAAATTATCACTAAAGGGAAGGAATTCATCTGATTTGTAAGTGATAAGCAGCTCGCAGGTTGGCACACCAAAGGTTGATTGGTTTTAAACTCGAGGAGTACTTTTGAGGTGAATTCTGCAGCTTAGCTGATTCGGGTGGAAATGGGCAAAGTCACCCATACTTCCATTGCTGATTGATGGCGCCAAACTGGCTTGGAATCAAGAATCAACAGAAACAAATTCGACATTGGCAAGTTATTAATCTTTAGTTTACATGCATAAACTAGCATTCCCACTCAACAATTTGCAAGACAGACTTCACTATTTCTAGAAGATGTTAATCTAAAACAGAAGATGGATTATTTCACCGTTGTAATCCATGCATGCGTGTATTCCGTAAACTTCTAATTCAACTGTTTTCAGGCTGTGATATTGGCCAGCGTCTTGAGATTAAGGGGCCTGATATGTGGTCTCTTGCCGCCCCAGAAGGCCTTTGTGATGAGATGGTAAGCGTGCTCCGTTGGATGGAAGTAATCCCAGAACAGGAATTCATCAGCATTCTCACACACTTCGTACTGCCCAGTTCCACATTGCACGGTGCCTCCGAGAGCGCCACCTCCACAGCAAGCACTTGTCGTGTTAGCGAAACCTGCGAACGTGGTATTGTCAGCTCTAATCCGGCATATCTGATCGCTTATTATGAGCCGATCCCTAATCAATGTCACCCATCTAAGTAGCTACGCAACGTATGAGTTTGTGATATTAGAATTTTGGGTTGACCATCAAACAGATATATTTCTTCGATGGAAAGATCAAGTAATTAGCTATTGCAAAATAGGAATTTTGGGTGAAAATAGGGCTGATAATAGAAGAGATAAGGGTTAATGATAAAAATAAATAAATAAAACCAAAGAGGAAACGCGGAAAAGCGCGGAAACGTTGGACCACATCGAAGGTGGCGCCATAAGCACCAGCGGCCCCAGGGAATTTTGTGAGCATGTCTCCAACCAATCCCTCCAAGCCCAAGTTGTATTTTATCACCATTTGGTTCATTGCATCATGGCATGCTTCAACCGTAGCTCCCAACTGCACTCTTGCTGGCACACAGCCTACCGGGCCCAACCCAAAGATGGCCACACGACGTGCTCCGAGCTCATACACCCGATCATAGCACCAACAAAAGCATCCACATCTGGTTTCGGGGTGCCGAGGGGGATGAAGTACTGGAAAATGTCGTTAGACCCGGATTCGAAGAAGAAGAATGACTGCTTGATGATGTCCTTGTTGACCTTGTTCTGTTGCACTAAAGCTTCAAACTGTTGTAGCTGGGTCTGGATTGGAGTCACGCCCTGAAGAACACCAAAAGATATCAAAATTCTGCCAAAAACTGGCGAAGAAACATAGGCCTGTCATGCAAATGATTGCTCAGTCCAATTTTCACGTTGTTTTCAACCTGGAATCTATGTATGACATCCATATTAAACCTTTTGAAAGTTCCCATGAGGACTACCAACTTCTTGTATAAACAATTAACTTGGTCTTGCTCACCGAGTCTGCATTTGTTTCCTTCACGACACCGCTCCCGGCGCTGGCGAAATTCATCCCGTTTGCTGGATAATCCCTACGGCTCCCGTTTCTCACCTGCATCTCCATCTCCGGGTACGGCTTCTGTAGGTCTATGCCTAGCATCTGGCCTGTACTCATCCCATCAGTATACACGGTAAGAATCATAGATTGTCTCCTATTCAAGCTCATTTTAAAGTGGCCCATATGAAAGGCTGATAAAAGGAAATATCAAAACCAACAATGCATTAAATTCAATGCTTGTGAAAGACCCTTAAATGTTTCTCCTCATACGAGTAAGTAATTGAAGGTGATCAGTAACATATTAGGGCTCGAGGTATGACGTGTCATGGTGCAAATGACCATTTCGATAGGTAGAGAAGGAGACAAAAACCTTTTCAGTTCTTTGCTTATTTCATAAACATCCATTTTACTTCTACTAATTATATCATTTACTGGCATTCCCTGATAGAGCTTTTGGGTGGTGAAATAAGATGAGGAAAGTTGTCAAATTTTTTTCTTCTTCTTTATTTCATATCTAACAATTATATTCCTTTTTACATTATGACCTATATTTCTGTGGTCAACCCAATCTGATCTTGTCCTTCTCCACGAAAAGTATATCTATTTCAAACTATCCTAACAAGCGCAAGTAACACTCCAGATGCACATTCAAACAGGCAGCACCACTTAGGCAGTATTAATGTTCACCCCAAGTCAAGAGCCGAAGGATGGGCTTTAGGAAGACAGAAACAGACAAGAACGCTTACTTCCCTAGTCAATGGCTGTAACTTCCGTGAAGTCTGATTCCTGTGATCATATGATCAAACGGGTTGTTAAGGATTCAAGAACTTACACACGAAGTCCGCGACAGTCCTCCCATTGGTGAACCGTCCAGTAGGCCTATGGAAGAAGCTCCGGCCGTAGGGTGGAAAGTCGGCCTGGATGGTGCAGTTCCTGTTGAAGTGGTTGGTCCCGGCATCGAAGATGGAATCTCCAAAGAGGTATATTGCTGGGACGGGTGTTGATGACCCGCATGCAGTGAAGATGAAGAGGAAGAAAGGGATGAGGAGGAGGGCTCTCTCCATTTCTGGGCTGAGCTCGATGGGCTTGAGGAGATGGGAGCGAGCTTTTAAATCTAGTGCCTCAGAAATGCTACTCGCACACATGACAAACGAGTCCTGCTTTCGCAACATCTTAACAGATCTGGCACTTTGAACGATTCTTACATTGCAGATTTGAAGCTAGACAATGCATGACGCGAGGGTGCTCCGAACGTGCAATCCAGGGACTGTAATGGCGTGGCTTTTTAGTCGGGGACACGAATAAATGAAACGGATGTCACGAGCAAAATGCAGCTGCCCATGATTCTGTTTTGCGAAGAAAAGGAAGATTTGATGGCTGGGATCCATAGGTTTGTTGCACCATTTGTGGAGCCATCCACGCGGAGATGCATTTGGCTTGGTAATGTAGCTGGTGGTTCAGTTAATTTGCCGGATCCCAAGAGGAAAAGGCTGGACTCTGGAGTGACTTTTCCCCTGCCACTTGCTTCATTAGGTGGCTGATGGGTCCACGTACAATATTATATATTCCAAGTTTCCAACCACTGTTTTCTAAGCATCTTCTTAGGCATATTGTAAAAATAATCACAATCCAGCATTTGGGTGAACCTATCATTATTCCATGGAAAAGATGAAAATTACTTTTTTATTAGATTAGAACAAGTAGCAACGCTATTCATTAGTTGAAATACAAGATTGATTTTATCTAGTACTAACTCATAGACTTAAGATTGTTTTAGTTGTAGTCACTTAACGCATTGTATATTCTATGATCGCTAACGTTAAGTATACCTTAAAATCAAACAACTTGTGAGTGAAATTAAAGAATAGGATGAAGAATAGAGTAGAAGAGAATGAAAATGATTAATATGAAAAAGCATAGTAATGAATCAACCAAGAAACACAACGAGTGAAAAATATTAGGGTATTGAATAAAAATAAAAATAATAATTGAAAAATGAAGATTAAAAAATTTTAATATTTTTTTTATTCGATTTGAGACCGAAATGTTTGCTTCCAAGTTTTCAATATTGATTCTCACGAAAAAAGATATAAAATGAAATAAAATATGATGAGCACGCATCTGAAGCGGTGGACAAGTTTCCAGGGAATTAGAGTGAAGCCCGTGGGAACATTCATTGAAAGAGGCCGTGGACAGCCGCCTTTTTTGCTTTTTCCCTGGTGGAAAATCTCCAATAGCTTGCTCAAAAAGGGGTTTGAATGTAAACATTTTATCACAAATGATTGTTATCGAATTTTATGGAGGTTCAAACGATGCAAGCAACAGTTATTTTATTTTGTTTTGGGGCCGACAAATAATTGGGCCAACATGTGTCGCAGCCCATCCAGAGCTCTCCAACCAGCCCAAGCCGGCTTTACTATAAAGCTATGGCTTCGATGCAAACCATAAAAGGCGAGTAGTGGGTCAAAAGCGGCGAAGAAAGAGACGTTTGAAGCGTTGAAGAACGGATCTGCCGAGATCGCCTTCTCTCCTCTCTCATGCTCAGGTATTATTTTCCAATTTCCAAGCTTTCTAGGGTTTCTGAGACTCTTCTGTTCTCGCTCCCTTACCATGTATCGCTTGTTTTCTTGCTGTTTTTGTCGCTTCAAGGTGAGGTATTTCTAGGGTTTCTTTTCGATCTAGGGTTTTACTGCTTGAAGGCCTTTTTCTTTATCTTGAATTTTTCCTGAAACATGGCTGGGTTGTTATCTGATTTTACTGTCTGGACTCCCTCTCTTTTCTCATGCGTTTGGAGGTTTAGTTTTCCTTCTTTTCGATTTCCGTGTGTTAAATTATTTGTTGCAGTTATCGATGTGGCCTTTGTCTCTGTGGCTGCGGTCTGTTACAGTATTTAATCTAGGTTTTCCGGAATTGATATGTAAATCTGTGTACCTTGTTGTTCGTGGCCGGCAAGCTTTTCTTAGAGCTTTTTTTCTTGAAGTGGAAATCTGGGGCCTTCGTGCAGCGCACAATTTTTTGTTGGCTTTACAGGGCTAATTTAGTAATTGTAGTAGATACCTATTACTTATAGACTGCAAGCTAGCAATGAATTCCAAAATTTCATTATTTCTATATTATACAAACGTTCCTGCATTTGCTTCATGAAAAAATTACGATATTTGCAATCCATTTCAAGGAATACCTGTCCAAACAGCTTTTAAGGTTTTGAAAACTTCTCCCTTTTAAGGTCTTTTATGGATCGACTGTTACAAGCTTGTGCTTACATTGTATGATTGGATGCATGATGAATTTTGTACAATCAAGCTAATCAATAGGCAATTGTGAGAACGAATTCTGGTGTTGTGTGTCATAATGAAAAGAAGTTCTCACTTTTGGTTATGTATGATCTAATACAATGTATAGCACCTTGCATATGGATTGAAGAGGAGGGAAGGAAGAAATAGAATGAAATGCCATCTAAATTTGAAATTATGTCTTGGGAGGGAAGGAAGAAATGGAATGAAATGCACTTTGGAACTGATTCAACAACAGTAACAATCACTTTCCTGTCAGATCCTTGCACCTAAATGTAAGAAACACTGGCTGCTTATGCAATCTGTTTCATGAATGCTCCATTGTTGTGGAACGTACTGAATCAAACATCGCTAAAACAGTTATTGTGGGAAGGTCTCTTTTGATTGATGTCTTTGGTCAGCAGACACTTTCATGGATTTAATTACTCAGCTGCCATTACTTTTGTTTAAAACTCTTTCCATACCCTATTAGAATGCATAGATTTAACAACTGGTCATCCTTTAAACCTTATACCTCCCAATTGATTTTTCTAGTTAATCAATTCTTCCATATCTTTGTAATGTCAATTCATTACAAGATCTGTAGCAAAAGTTCCATGCTAGCTGCCAAATTTGTGTTATCCTCTACCTGAGTTAGTAAGACCAGAAAGTAAAAGAGTGCCAAGATCCACTGACCTTTTGAAATTACCTAGCGTCTCGTTGATCTTGGCTTTAAAAATATTTGTACTTAATGTGTTCTGTACTTTTGAACTTAAAAAATTATTAATGTAGTGCAATTGTAACGTTCATCTTGCCTTATCTTGTCAATTTTTGCCTTTTATTGTTGGTTTTCTGTAGAATTCTTGAATACGGTCTTTCAGAACGTTATCATTGGAGCTCCTTTGTTTTTTTTCTTTTTCTTGATGATGAAAAGTGATTTTCTTGTCTAAGATCACATTTGCTTGTTTCTATTTCTATGAGTTTTGAGTGTCATTTTTTCTACATGTTTTCTAAGCTTTCAACCATTAGGGTGTCTTGGTATGTTAGTGGCGTGCAATTTCACTTCCTTCTGTCTCCCTTGTTGTGATGTAGGTCTCTGTCCTTGAAGTGTGCATTATTTTTGTGCAGTTTCCATTCAATGGTTTATATAGCATGTACATGTACCTTAGACTATGTAGCATCCCAAATAGCAGATAGCTTAAATAATAGTTTGAGTGACATATTGTTTGCACTATAGGCCAAGAAGCATACATATAGGCAAAGGATTTCACTAAACATTATATCAGGTAATATTTTCAATGATTCTAGTGATATGGCCATCTGAGCATATCAGAAATTTCAATATATCAACATATGTATTTAGTTTCTAATGTTCTTAATATTATTGTTGGTTGGTTCCATTTGATTGCTGTGAGTATCATGCAAGATTTGTCAAACTATTGTTGGTCTATGAAACAGTATCACATAAATTCTTCATGCTTAGATTGAAACTGAAAATTTAGATTCATTGCGCATGCTACATGTTATGCTCCATAGGGATAAATGCTACACTATACATTACTTTTGAGGTGTTAGCATATATTTTATTAGTCAGTTTTTAGTGTTTAAGGTGCACTTTATTTCCATTCTGCAAACATATTATGTCTAGTTTCTGTTGAGCTGATTTGTTCTAGCTTGCATTCTGGTGCTATTATCATGCAATTATTCACATTCCCTATCTCTTTACTTGGTAATTCTTCAGACTCAAATCGTGAAGAAAGGAGAGATTCATTTTGGGCTTTAAGGCAGGTCTGGTTCACACATTCCAAATTTTTGCATAAGGTAAGAAAACAGAATCTGTCTTCTTATAATGGATGGTACATACACTGTGATTTTGCTTCACTGACATAAATTGCATTTAAATAACATGGAAGCATCTTTTCTAAATTGCATATAAATGGCATGGAAATTGTGATTGTATCATTTAGGACTGCAGGGTATTTAGTGTCGGAGTCAGGGTACATATGGATGACGTGGAAACTGTGATTGGATTCTTTTTTACTACAATTACATAGCATAGTATTCAGGTTAGCATAGTATTCAGGTTTTACTATAGGGGCCTGTATGATGTTTCGGAATTTCCTGGGTTTTACTTTTTAATTTTTTTTTTTTTCATTTTGTTGAGAACTTTGACTTATCCACCATCTTTTCACAAGGAAACTAGAAAGAAAAATAAGTCCCTGGTAAATTTCAGTGAAACATGAGCAAAGAAACTTGTTTTATTTATTCCCATGCTGCTAAGCCAAGAAATATAAAAGGAAGCAACTGGACAACCATTGTTGAAATTTTGGATTGGATATGGGATTTCTATTTTCTCTCTTTTTTAAATTTATTATTTTGCGCTCTTTTCTCTGTCTAAAAGATGGATTTGAGATTTACTTGTTTGTTTAAGTATAGTTTGGGAGGAACATGAGGAGTATCCTGAAAATTAAAGTCACCGAGAAGAAAAGCAAAAGAGTTGCAGTTTTCAGTTGAATATGATATTTCCACCTTTGTTCTGGATGTTTGTGTATAAATCAGAGTTTCAAAACTCCACCTGATAGCATTGCACATTTACACTAACTCCAGTCCTTTGCCCAGCTAAGGGAGGATGGTTTCCTGTCCAGCAGGCAGCAAATTATCGTGGAACCTTGAGAATTCATTTGCAGACTAACTTAATCCATGATTCATTTGGAAAATTCCACAATAAAAAATACCCAATTTCTCAAGAGGAAAGGTGGAAAGAAAACGTCAGTTGGGAATTGGTTATACAGTTTTTAGCCAGCTCTGATCGTAGAGTTCAGTGCTCACTGGGAGATGTCAAAAGTAATTCTCCCATACATAAATGCAGCTGGGTTTACCCTACTCAAATCAGCTGGGAGCTGCTCTCTCTTCAAGCAAGCAGGCATCGTATTGATTGTCACTGCCCATTTCCTTTAGTATAGTCTGAAGCTATTTCATAATGTCATATTTCTTTATGACCATATTGATCATCACAGCCCATGCTTTGATTGTTTTATTTGTAGATGGAGATGTAAAAATATATGCATTTGCATCAAGTATCTAAATTTCTTGATGAATGTTATTTACCTTTTCTATCCAAGAGGGGATGATGATGGAAAAGCTAACATTGTTTCTTCTCTTCTGTGAGATGCACTTCCTGGCATCATCTTACCAAAATGCAGGTGTTGAGTTGTTTTTTATCACTGAATGGATTGCAAGAAGTTCATTCAATTGGTTGAGGAGAAGAGAAAGAGAGTCCTTGAGAAGAAAGAGGCCCCCCTGAAATGGGAACAGAAACTTGAGGCTGCTGCCAAGGCAAAAGCTGATGCTGAAGCAAAAGCAAGAAAGCTGAAAGCTACAAAGCAAAAGAGGAAATCCATATCTGAATCCGAAGTCGATAGTGATAGTGACAGTGGTGATGCAAGGAGAAAGACAACAAAAAGGACCCACAGGAAACACAGGAAGCATGCTTCTGCTTCATCAAGTGACAGTGAAAGAAGGAAATCTAGGCGGAGATCAAAGAAACATGACTCTGGCTCAAATGATGATAGCAGCAGTGATGAATCTAGAATTGGGTCAGAAGAAGATCATAGGAGGAAGAAGCGGAGCCACAGGCGCAAACAAAGACGCCGCCATCATTCATCAGCTACAGATTCCAGCTCACCAGAATCCTCAAGTGATGAAGAAGGTGAGATTCTGAGGAGAAGTCGTGCAAAGCACTGCAAGCATCATCACCACCACCACCACAACCACAGGTCAAGTGTTGATGACTTAACATCATCTGATTCTGAGGATCACAGGCGCAAGCCCAGCAGGTCCTTGGGCAAGTTGTCAGATGACAACAATGATGATCCAAGGAAAAGTCATGCAAAGCATCACAAACAACACCACCACCACCACCACCGCAGGTCAAGTGCAGATGACTCAACATCATCTGATTCTGAGAATCGCAGGCCCAAGCGGAGCAGGTCTTTGGACAGGTCATCTGATGACAACAACACTGATCCAAGCAAAACTAAAAGACATAAGAAGTGTCAGCATAAGCATGGACATCACCATCAACGTCACAATGCAAATGACTGCAATGACCAGCAGCTAACATTGGCAAATGGGAACCCCTTAGAGCTTGAGGGCAAGAAACTGGATGCAGTAGAGGCAGGTGGTTCTGACAAACATAACAGGCAGATTTGATATAAATCCTAGGAAATCCTGTGCTGCAGTTTCTTTTTATTTTCACTCTGGAGTTGCTATGACAGGAAGGATGGCAAAATTCATGGCTTTCATTAATCGGGACTCGGGAAGAAACTGTTGTTGAGCGCTGGACTTTGCAAATGCAGTTCTCTCTTTGGTGTTGCAAAATCGTTGTGAACTTCTTTATATCTTTTAGATGACGTACTTCTTACAAAAAAATTATTTTATTTTTCTCGCTATGCACCTGTATTTGCTTTGGCCCTTGATTCTTGTCTCCAGGTGAGTTTTCGTCAAAATCCGGCCTAATGGACGCATGAGAAGATCTATCCTAGTGTTATTTAAACCGGAGTGTGCCAACCCATTGCTGTCCTGGTTTGATTGTACCCGGTCCGGCCTAACATTAAAAAAACATGTGGACCGGATGAACTGCAGTTCGACCGGTCCAACCTGTCAATTAACTGGTTCGGCTCACTTGCCTGCCCGATGCGCCATTTCCCTCCACTCTCTGCTGTTTACGAAAAACCCAAAAAACCTTCCATCTTATCTTCCAACTGGCGTTTTGTTACGTTTCAACCCTACTCATGGAACGCAATATACCTCTAAATATGCCACCATAGCGACTTGGAAAATGGTCTTACCGTTGCGTCTTACAAATGATCCAACGAGAAAGCTGGAAAAGCGACGGCCAAGACAGATTCTGGCGCGCTAGCAATCATCCTCTGGGTCATGCTTGTCCAGGAGGGCTACGGCTCTAGCAGCTAAAACTAGGGGTGTAGGTTAGGTCAGGTTATATCCAATTAAGGTCAACTTAATTCTAATTATACATCAGGTTGGGATCAACCCAACCACAACCCAAACTTTGAAAATTCAAGTTGCATCTAGGTTAGATTTGGGTTGACAATTTGAGTTTTCATCTTTTATATTCATATATTTTATTTTATTTAATATATCAATCAATTATAACAAATATCTGCGACATATAACATATTAATATTAATTTATTTATGACTTTTTGTAATTATTTTTTTTATTTGCACAGTTACAAGATCCATGAATAATAATTATGCATTTATGTTTTTTCATTTTGAATGTTATATTTTATTCTTTGTTGTCTTGGCCTATAAATTATTACTTTATGTATAATATAATTATTATATTATTCAAAATGTTTATAACATTTATATATTTTTAAATTATTAAAATTTTATTATGTTATAATTATATTATAATGATGTCATGGTTCAAACCGGTTTGATTGAACTATCCAACTGGTTCAAACCGAATCAGCTTATTGGCCAGTTCAATTACTGGTTTGGTTTTGATAATATTGATTTATACCACTCATTTGTTTCATGTGCTCCTGTAAATGGTTGTTTAGAGCTTATATGCTCCTCTTCCAACCGCATATTAGAAGGCTGGTGTAAATTTCAACTCAAGAATCAGAGAATCTTAATGTATCCATGAATTGCACATTATAGGTAAATTGGCGGGAAGAGAACCTTCAAAATTTGAAATGTTTTCTGAAATCCTCTTGTGCTGTCATCAGCTTCTTTGAATGACCAAAACCTTTAAACACCTCCGGTTGGAAATGTTCCTTTTAATCACTCGTTTTCCGACCAGAAGCTTGTTGGATATTTGTGATCACTTGGGACAAGGTTATCTTTGAGAGACATTTTTTGCGGCGCTTAATAGGCCAAAGCAGGTTGTATTTTACCCCTAATTGGATGTCTTAAGGTTATTGTCCTCTTGAACCCTACCATACCCCCTCTATCCAGTGATGGAAGAGCAGAACACCAAGGATAGCAGCAATGGTGTGATTTCTTAAACACGTACAAGAGCCAAACCGACTGTCAAAGTGCATTTAACCAACCCACGAACCGTTGAAATAAGGTTTTTTTACAGATGAGGGCGATGAAGACACCCTTCCGCAGCATAAATTGCCAACTCGTATGAGTCTGCTCAGTGTCCCAAGGATCGCCACATCTCCAATAAATCCACACTTATCCGCTATACTTACCAGAAATCAAGGGTAACTAGGGATAAAAGATCTAAAATCTCCCTTACGCCTGCTCAAAACATGTGATGGTGTCAGTGACGACGACGCAAATAGATCCCGTTATATGTCATCTCTAGTATAAAGCCTATACAAACTAAATTACAAACATTTGTTTTCTAACAAAGCCAAAAACCTCATAACCTGGTGAACTTCAATTACTGTTTTCCTCGCCACCATATTTTTCATTGATATTTTAATTAACAAGAGATGATGATCATCATGTGGTAGTTTATCCCAAATATGCATTTATATTTATTTTAAATTTATTTTTTGTGATTTCTTGATGAATTTATTTTTTTTTCCTTTTTAATGGATAGAATTTTGATAATCAAATTAGGTGATGTCAGTGATATATCTTACAATAAAAGGAGATATATCTGTATACCAAGGTGGAAATAAATTAATCAATATCATGTAACAAACACTGATTTCCATAATCTGAGCGGTATCCAATTTCGACCTTGATCATGTCACATCTCATCATTCACTTGGGGTCATTTATCCAACTTCAGACCCACTCATCAGCAGAATTTTCCAAAATAAAAGGATTTTTTTTATTGTTGATTGCTTACCAAATAATAACGGATTCGAGTAATAAAATCAAAAATATTTCTCCTAAATCTTATGAGAAGGAAATGAAAAGCTTACATATGATTGCTAAATAAAAAAAATGCTATAACAGAAAGGACTTCATACCAATCGTGATCAGAAGTTCAACAATATCTTGTCTCTTGAGACTCCATCTGCCGTAAGAACAGATGCAACTTCCTGCCAAAGTGCAGATGTTAGCAATATGAATTCCTCAAATTAGATATTTCAAATCATTAGGAATCATTAAAATTTGCAACAATTCTAGCAAAAGTAATTCAAATTTGTTTCTGAGTTATTTGAAATCAGACTGGTAAGCTGCTAGAGAAAAAGTTTTTCAAAATATTATCAACCAGTAAAATCAGTGAATCAATCCATCAAAAAACAGATATTATCCATCAAATCCAAGATTTTTTATTAAGTTCAGAGCATAGATATTTTCTGTAGGAGGATGAACTAACGATAAAATTATGACTATTCCCTTAGACATCAGCAGCACCTTTGAAGCATGTCAGCAGAACCAATGTTTGCAAAATCAAACTGTCGGCGAAATTTTTTGATTTTCCAACCTAGTGAAATGGTTTCATCACGGAACAATGGTTGTTTCCCCCTTTAGGCGAGATTTTCGAAATTTCGGTGAAATATCGACAAATTTTCGCCGAAATCTCGCTGGTATGGAGAAATCTCAGTGAACAATGATGAAAAAAATGAAATAAAAAGAGAAAACCCTACATCATGCTCCATTAGTTTGTGAAACCCTCTGGCCTCCTAAATAGGTATTTTCAAAATACCTACTCTTGATTTTCTAAGAAAAAAATGACATTTAGGCTTTGAAATCTACTTTCAGACGTTGGCAGCTACATCGCCATCTTCCATTTTAGCGATTTTCGAGCCTATACTGTTTTTTTGGCTTCGAAATCACAAACGGAGTTTTCGAAATCAAAATTGAAGCTCACTTATATGGATTTCGAAGCTTGATTCGAATGTATGGCATGGCAGTTCCTCCCTCTTCCGTCAACAACGTCTTAAGCCCTAGTTTTCCCCTTCAAAATCACTCCAATTTCTTCGAAATCACTGCTGGAGCGATTGAAATGGGTAGAGGAGGCTTCGGATTGTTGAATGGGGTGTGAAAAATCTGTTGATCATCGTTCACAGGCAAACAACATTCGTCGCGATCGTCGTTCACAAGCAAACAACGTTCAGGCGTGGCTTTTTGGGGAGGCTAGCATGCGTGATTTTCGATTTGGAGGCAGGGCTTGTGTGGATTTTAATTTGGGCGTGCATGGCTAGCTGGATCGTGTGTGCATGGCCGACTAAATTTGGATTTATTATGATGTTAGTGTGGTTAGTTTTTAATCACAAATCAAGTTAGTTTTTAACTTTTTATTGAAATGTTTTGGGTAGATGCATTTATTGTGATTTTATATAATTAATTATATTTTTGGGGCGAATGCACCTATTGTGATTTAATGATGTTAAATTGTTAATTATGTTTTTGGGATAATTTTTGGGGTAAATTATTTAACAATAAAAATTTTAATTAAATATATTATCTCTTATCATATAATTATTTTAGAGTTAGCTTTTAATATATACATTTGTATTTTTGTAAGTTATGAAAATAAATAATTTATCTAATAATTTTTAAAAATTATAATATCAAAATTGAGGTAGAAAATTTAATAAAATTACTAATAAAAATACATGTATAATTAGAATCATAAATTTATGCAAAAACTTTTTAAGTATAAAAAACGTTGGTGCCTTTTTTGTTGGATTTTTTTATGTAACCTATGTTTATTATTCTATAACATTATTGTATTTATTAATAGGTTCACTATGTCGTGCTCAAGTACATGAAAAAACAGTAAAAATAAATCACAGGATAAGAGCATGGGAAGTCATTAGATGGATATCCAAATGGAATATGGTGTAATTATTATGGTCAGCAAATAAAGTCTGAGGGTGCTATAAGATTGAATGAGCATTTAGCTGGAGGGTACAAAAATATTAAAAATTGCCCCAAAATGCCCTCAAAAGTAAGAAAGTTTATTAAAAGTGTTCTAATGCAAGGGGTGAGCTTTCGAGAGTCAAAAAAATAACATGAGAAAAATATTTTTGAGAGATTATATAGATTTTCAAATACGATGGATGTTGATGAAGATAAAGAGGAGAATGATGATGATATGAAAAAAGCTATGCATGCCTCTAGAGTAGGGCAATGGGAAAGGGAGCAAATGATTCAGCTAAATATGAATAGGCAAATGTTCTATCGGTATATTAGGGAGGTTGGTGGTGGTAGTGGAGGTGGTAGTTGTGGTGGTGGTAGGTAGGGGGGTGATAGTGGGGTGGTACGTATGGAGGTGGTAGTGGGGGATGGTGGAAAGGGTGGAATTATGAGATATTTTGGACGTAACAAGAGTATGAGAATGGCTCAACCAAAATTGTACGAACAAGCGGGTGGAGTACAGAAGAAAATAAAAGATATGTTCAATAAGGGAAGGGATAATGTGGCCAACTTGGCAAGTTTGGATCAAAGTTTTTTTTTTCCACAATGCAATTCCAGCAATGCAGCATATACAGTTGGATTTGAAAACTTTGTAGTTGTTACTCAAAGAGAGGGGGAAAATGTAACCACCACCCCCCCCCCCCCCCCCCCCCTCAGGAAGGAAAATTTCTAGAAAGCATTTGAAAGAAAAGGTGATGAAAATAAATGACTAGATCAATAGTCAAAAACATTATTGAGATACATATAGAGTTACCATAATGTGTGATGGATGGACAAACCCAACAAAAATGTCTATAATAAATTTTATAGTATACTGCAGAGGGATATCAGCATTCATAAAGTTAGTAGATGCATCGGCATATATAAAAGATGCCAATTATATTAAGGGAGAATTAGAGAAAATGATTGAATTGATTGGTCCAGATCATGTAGTGCAGATTGTTGCTGATAGTGAGAGTGACTATAAAAAGGCTGAAAAAACACTGAAAGAAAGATACTCTTTTTATTGGACCCCTTATGCTACACATTGTATTGATCTAATGCTAGAAGATATTCGTTGTCGTCCAGCTATACAAAAAATAATAAAAAATGCACGTACGGTGACCAAGTTTGTATACAATCATAGTTGGGTTCTTTCCATGTTTCACACGACACCTAGATATGATAGAGAGATTGTTCATCCTAGAAAAACAAGATTTGCTACAAATTATATTACACTGAAAGCTTGTACAAAGCTCATCAAACCCTCACCATAGCTTTTAACTCGAACAGATGACGAGCCTCAAAATATAGAAAGACGGCAAAAGGGAAGAGAACAATGGATATTATTATGACAGCTACATTTTGCAATCTTGTGAGATAGGTATTGGGCATATTAGAACCTATCTATCAAGTTCTGAGGATAGTAGACAATGAGACATCCATCCATAGGTTCCATGTATAAGTCCATTCGTTTTATGATGCAAGCAATCAAGGAGAACAATCCCAAAGGTGTAGATTGGGAGTTACAGATTATAGAAGCTCATTAGGAGAGCATGCTAAGTCATCCCTTACATACTGCTGGTGAGTATATAATTAAATAAATTCAATTTCATCGAATATGTATAGAATTTTTTTATTTACATTAACTTAAATCTAATTTTCGCAGCTTATTACTTAAATCCCAAGTATCATTATGAGCGGCATCTAGATCAGGATGCCTAGCTTGGCACCTCGATTTTTCAAGTATTTGAAAAGCTTTTTCCCAACAATCTCAATGCTGAGGATCTTGTAAATGAGGTAATTATATAGAACTTAATATACTTATACCATTTCAAGGATAGTTTGTTAATTAAAAATTGCTTATTGATAATATTTATTTTCTTCAATGTTATAGTTGATGTACTTTCAAGATGCCAATGGGTTATTTGGGATGAATGTAGCAACCCAATCAAGAAGCAAAGCAATACCATATAAATAAAAGATAGTGATTTAATAATATGTTGTCTACTTTTTATTTTAATATATTGATAAATCCTAAATTTCTTTCATAGGTGAGTGGTGGAATTTTTATAAGACAGAAACACTAAATTTGAGACTATTGGCATGTAAATTACTGAGTCAGACGGTGTCTTCCTCTCCATGTGAGTATAATTGGAGTACGTTTTCTTTTATTCAGACGTGCAAAAGAAACAAATTGGGATATAAGAGGCTCCAAGATTTGGTATTTTGTCATTATAATATGCGGTTTCGGGTACGATTGATTCAATCTAAAGAAAGCTCTCCTAAAAATCCATTGGACTTAATGATGATGGGGCATTATGCTCATTTGGAGAAAGATAATGAAAGAGAGGACCCTTTATACGATTAGCTAATGTCTAATGATTTAAATACTGCAGATGGAGGGTCAGAACCTGCTATTGCTAATATAGCTCGTGAACAAGGGGTAAATGTACAAAGAATATTGGAGATGGAGAGAACCTCAACAGACGACTTTGATCCACTGACAAGATCTGAAAACACTACCCAATCAACCACAAAGTCTTCTTCAAGAAAACAAAGTGGTGGTGGTAGTGATAATGAGGAGGAGAAGGATGATGATAGTGATGGTGGTGGTCGTGGTATGGATGACACTTCAGTTAGCCAAAAGCCTCTTAGTCCGTTCATAGCAGAAATTGACTTCCGATATGCTACGCAAGATGAAGATCATGGCACATGACCGCCTTTGAGATCCTATGTGAGGAAATATGGCAATAAAACAAAAGTGGCCTTTACAAAGGAGGATGACTTTGTGAATAGTATAGCTACCACCTCTATTGATATTGATAGTAGTGAGCAGAGGTCTAGTTGTGAATATCAAGAATCTCAATATTCTTATGTCGGAGATTTTGAATATTATCCTCAACAATCTTATGGTCAGATAACATACAATCCGGATAATGGAACCACAGCGTCTTCATCTTCTCTCCCGGCATGGTACGACTTATATCCGAGTGGTTTCTATAGTCATTGGCCAGAAGTAATGGAGGAAAATTATGGAGATAATAGAAAGGATGAACCTGCACGAGTTTCTTTTTGGTAGTGAGGTATGGTGATAATATGTTTCATATTATATGCATATGTTTAATTGCTTTATCTGCTTTTGCATCATTGATATGTTTCCTTTATATCGTATACGTATACATTAACATTTAAAGTGATGTTTTTTATTTTATATGTGAATTCAAACTTATCAGGATTTATTATGAAGTTTTTTGAAAGATTTTATATTTTATCTGTATTTTTTAAATTTTTTTATATTTTAGCAAAATTTTCTCCTTTTCAGTTTGGTGAAATTTTCCCTATTAACAAAATTGCGAACACTGAGCAAAACATCGTTTACTAGTTCATAAACCAACTTGGTAGGTTCAAGCCTTGATGAATGTCAAAGTTTTTCTATTAAAATTGATTCGATATAGACACAGAATAGCTTAATGGGCTGTTTGGTTAGACGGAATGGAAAGGAAAATATAAGAGTGATGTCAACTATAAAGTAAATAAAGTTAAAATTAATAAATATATAATAGTTAAAAATATGGATAATTATAAAAAATAGAGTTGATATTAGAAGTACATGTAACATCCACATTGAGAATTGCAATTTTCCATTATATTCCACTCAACCGAACACACTCAAAGTATTCCAAGCTCTGATACCACTTAATATGAAAATCTTAAGCTATCAATTTAAGACCTAGGAATCCTTTTAGCTTATCCTCAATCTGGATTTTATTAATAACACAAAAACAAAATCTTAAGACCTCTAATAGCAAAGTCTAATTCTTTAGTAACTCAAAAAATCGATATTTCTAGTCGTAAGATTCCTTCCTGCTTACAAAACAGCCAGCCTTAACCTGCCTTTTGGAAGAAGGGAAATAATCATTCAACATTTAGACAGGCCCACTATAATGTATTAATAAAGAAATCCATACTAAACTTTCAAAAGCAAATATCTTGAATGCCTTAATTTGTAACTAACAACTTGATCACTTAAGACGGTCACATCATACAGAGCAATCAGTAATCACAGTACTCCAAGTTGAATAGATGGCCCACCATGATATATGCACAAAACCCAGCACATTTATGTGAAATAACTCCGTAAAAATTATACAGAAGACGTAATCATAATTCTCGATCGAACTCTTAAAAATTTAATGACAGTCATTCACTTTCATCTTCCTCCACTTGGCATATTATAGGAACTTAATAGGGTTTTTCAGGTTTCACAAAGAAAATGTCAAACAAGGTGGCAATCAAAGTGCGTCACATGAAAACGGCATAGGGAACCCATAGAAGCCATAGAAATCACACCCATCCAATCATGCTCCCATTGGCAGTAATGCTTTGTTAGTATTTCTTCAATACCCTACCTAATTTTATAAGTACTCTTTTTTTTTTAAATCTCCTATTCAAATGTGGCTGGCACATGAATATTTAATCACCGATTTTCAAACACAATGCTCCAGTATTTATCAGAAGGCCCCTTGATTTTTATATAGGCCAAGCTTTAAGCAAGTTGGACATGAATATCCATCCACCATGGAATTCTTAGAGACCCATCTATGAATTATATCATATCTTTGCTTATATATATATATATATATATTATGAAGAATAACTGTTTCCTATAAATGAGCTGGATTTTATATGCATCACAATGGTCACTGTGCCAACTAACCAAAAGCATTTACTATCAAAGACCCCCTATTCTGTGGCATAACTAAGTCATATTTTATAATCTGATGTTCAATGTGGATCCTTAACCAAAAGTTTTTGCTATCAATGACCCCTATTCTGTAGCATACTCAAGTTATATTCAATGGATTTATATTTTGATAGTCAATGTGGATGCTATCGATCCATTATGACGGGTCTTGCATACACATTAGATGAAGCCCTGACTTACCTCACATTTGAAATAAGACTTAGTTTGTTTGTGGTTATTATTATGAAAATATTGTTTGTGGTTATTATTATGAAAATAGATCCCCTGAAGTGTCTTGACATTTTAGGTTGGAACTAACTGGCAACAAATGATATCAAAATTGAAAAACAGACCATGTAACATATTAAGCTAAGCTGCAGGCCTCTCGGAAAAGAGGATGTCCTTATGGTCTTGTGAAGAAAAGATCCAGGCTAGCAAACATCTTAAAACCAAAAGAAATATAAATATTGGCCAAATAATATGGCTGCTGAGGTTAGCACTAACCAGCAATATCCTTAATATAAACTTTTTAAACCAAAGGGAAGACAAACCTCAGCCATTTGTTTGTGCCCACAGAGAACTGCACCAGTGGATGATGGGTCAGATATTTGCTTGGCTCTGGCAAAAGCAGCCTGCAGAAATTTGCTTAAAGCTATATACCACATATAAAAGAATACGGTTTGCTTCTTGTAAGAGATTCAGAATGTTACCTGTACATAGCCATGTTCACCTTTCCACCCATCATCTGGTTGTGATAAAACTGGTACAATTTGAACACCAGAAGATTCCCAATCCCTAAACCTATCCTACAATCAAACATTTCATTTGAACAGAGCATAAATTTCTGTTAGACCAAAATGCATATGAATAAAGTTCAAACATTTCATGGAATTGAATAATATCTGAAATTTAATTTATAATACAATTAATACCATCTCTCAGACCTGATAGGCCATTCTCTGAAGGTTTCTAGCCCCATAATAAAGCCTTACATCTGCTCTCATATCAGCATTGAAACCTGCCTCGACAAGGGACCGGATAGGACTGCCCATAATAAGATGAAGTGTGAATCAAAGAACAAAATAAAATATGGGGCATTGGATGACAATGAAGAGATGGTGACCATAATGCATGTCAAGAAATGGAACTAAATGGAAGTTTTGACTAAGAGCTTAACAGGGATAAACACGAGAAGAAGACAGAAAAGGATTCATAAAAGAAAAGATGAAACATTATGAAATAAGACGTACAAATTCTCAATAAATCCTCCTTATGGAGAGAGCATGATTCTATGCACATTGGCCAAAAATTTCTATTTCATTATTCACCGGTAAAATAAATGTGCCTCCATGAAGTTGAAGCCGAAAAACAAAATAAACCCAATAACCTACAGAAAGAAGCAATCAATGTTTTGGAGGAGAGCTTTTTGCTTCAGCCTGGTGGGAATCAAATAACTAGGCTGGTACAGGAGAAATTTTGTAACAGCATGTTTGGAAATATGGATACGAGAAGTCACCACTTCCATATGGAGGTGCACCTAAGAGTTTGCTTTATTTAGTTCCACATGGTTGCGATAAGGGAATCATCCAAATCCAAAATGGGTTGTTTTGTACTCCCCATATTCTTATTCTACTTAGGATTTGAAAAAGAAATGGAAAAATGAATCAAACTTAATATGGACACTGATCAATAAGCAGTAATTCACTAACATTTTAGGGATTAAAACCAAAATAGGTAAGCAGCTTTGCCTACTTTAAGATACTAATCAGGCTTGTGATTCCATGTTTCCATGTTTCCATGTTCTTTAATTTTAAAAAGAAGTAGCATTAATTACTGAATTCAAGTAACTAATGAGATTCTCTAATGTCTATAATATGCATCAGAGAGGCAAAGACTGATATTTATTACTGCAAGAGACCCATCTTAAGAGCATTATAATGGATGGAGAAAAGCTCTTTATCCCTTTTACCACATAATCCAATGACCCCGAACATTCATCTTATACTCTTGCCAGATTTCTATTCATTGCCTAAGTCATCTCGATCAGACAGTCTGACCATCAATTGGGTAGATCATTGGGTGTGCTACATAAAGCGGTAGGAATATAAACTGGGTCGTAGAAGCAAAACACAGATACAAACAAGAATCATCCCTTCTGCTTGTTCTTTGTAATTTTTTCACAGAGCAAGTTAGTTTTCAAGTTGTCATGTAGCTATACTTATTGGTTTACTGCCAGGGAAAAGCACTGCATTTTTTCCCCGTTTTTCTCAAGACAAGCACTCTCATAGATTTGCTAACACTAACAGTTTTAATTTATGATCAAATCAGCTTTTTTTTTTTGTTATGTATTACTTAATACATAACATGGTCAAGTAAAATGAGCTGAACCCATTTACCAAACAGTCCATAATCACATACAGTAATTGTCTTGAAAAAGAAAGAAACAGCTTTGTTGCTTGGACCGGAAGACAAGCGGGTGTAAAAATCAGCGTAATACCGTACTGAGAGAGCGATGTACCTGATACCAGATCCGGTGGCGAAGATGAGCACCGTTTGGAAGGACTCAGGCGGGGATATTGAATCGATGTTGAATCCCTTCCCCATCACTGGACTCAGTTCAACAAAGTCTCCCTTCCGGAGACCACACAGAAGCTCAGCGGTCGACCCCGCAACAGTCTTCACCAGGAATTCGAGCTCTCCTTTGTAAGCGGCAACAGAGGGTGGGGAAGCGATGGCCAGGAAGGCAGGCTTGGGGGCGGCTTCTTCGCGAACACGGAGCTGCAGATACTGCCCAGGCCGCGTGTGGGACGCGGCCAGATCGGGAGAATCGGAGACGTCGATAGTGACATGGAAGAGGGATTCTGCGGCAGGGGAGACGAGGGTGAGAGGGGCCTGCGTCCAGACGGTGGTATCTTGACGAACGGCGGCGGAGATTGAGGTGAATGATCGGCGGGTGCGCGGGTTATGCCGCCGAAGTCTCAAGTTAAGCCCGGGACGCAGGATAGACGAGGAAGGAAGGAAAGCGGCAGCATGAGCATGGGAGTTGTGGAAAGAGGCTGTGGTTAGTGAGAGGCGAGAAGGGCAGACGTTGAGACCCATTTCTTTCCTTCCTGCTGCTTTGCCAAATGGGGAGGCTTCGATTGAACGCCGCGTTTCCACTCCATCGGATAAAACGTCATCTACGTTCTTCCAACGTCCATTTGCCACAATTAAATTCTTCCTTTTTTTTACGTCACGAGACTCACGATCGCAATGAGCTTATGGGCCCTGGTCCATGTCCGGGAGTTGTCTACAGCTGAAGATTTAACACCTCCCGTGGAGAAAAATTCATTTACCTTCTTTATTTTTTTGCAACTATTATTATTATGAATGTAATTACACTCTTCAAAATAGTCCACAAATTCAATGCCGCTAAGAACTGTCAAAGGAGCCAATGCCCAGCCTCAGCGCACGGCCCACACACTGGCTATTCGAGCTGCGAAACCTTGAAGACTCGTTATAATATAAAAAAGCTAACCTGCAAATTGTAGTATCAAAAAAAACGAACTTTCTAACAGTTCTCAAGACACTTTCCATGCATGAACAGATCGATGGGGAGAATTTTGCTAATTCAGGTATGCCCAGCGCCTTTGAGAGACCCAATGCCAGCTGTTGCAGCCATCCAAGAAAATTCAGCAAAAGCTTCAGCGCTACATCAAACAAGCAGCAACAAAAAGCATCCACTGAATGGTGAAAAAGACAAATAAACGGTGAAGCAAATGCCACAGCATAAAAAGTGGTTTTCTGGTCCAACAGGAAGTGCTTATAAACATGTCCGCTTCTTTTTATTCGGATTTAAAAAACGAGGGGGGCCCAGCTGGGTTAGCCCTCACTTGCTTTCCTCCTAAAAGTACCAGTGTCCTCATCAAAACGAAAATGTACGCCAAGCAACCTGACCTCAAAAATGCAAATTCAGGAACAGACGTTCAACTGTACCAATCAAATTATTTAAAAAAAAAACACATTATGCCGCAGACTCCTTGGCAATCTTGTCAGCCTTGGCAACCACTTCATCAATTCCTCCCACCATGTAAAATGACTGTTCAGGGAGATCATCATATTTCCCGTCCAAAACACCCTGCCAACCGCAAGCAAATGCCACCAAAACACAATAGATAAGTAACATGGGTTGAATTAATATAGCAGACTCAGATTGTGTGTTTCAGTGTGGGTGCAGGGAAAGAGGTACAACCTTCATAACACAGATGAGTAGAATTATGAGGGGTTGAATTAATGATGCAGATGCAGATGCAGGTGCAGGTGCGTTTATTTTACATCACATAACATGGATGCACGGATGTATAGGCCCACCTGACTTTAGCTAAAAAAAGGTCACGTTTTGTAAAATTAAATTATAATATAGATGTAATTACCAAACCATACATCTAGCAGGTGACCTTATGAACATGCACAAGAATAAAATTAAAATATACTCATAACTAAGACACGAATGAAAAGAATAACAATAATTTTATAGATTATTTAAATTTTAAAATTATTGTATATTTATTAAAGTATCTCATCTAAATAATATTGATATATTGAATAGCTGTGTTTTATGGTCTATCAAAATGATTATTTTAATTGGTCATAGCAATTCTTAAATATTACCCTTACTTTCAACTACGAAACTCATGGATTGAGATGATTTTTGAGCCACATGCCTAATCTGAGATGTTGCATCTGATGAATGGAATGGATCGATTGATATAAGCTGAAACCATTTGACCTTCACAATAAATAGAATCTAATGAGAGTTGCATTAAGGGCAGCTGTTCATTCCAAATGCTGTGATGCATTGCAGTAGTTTAGCCATGGAAAGATCAGAAAGTGACTATTCCAACTACTGTTGTTATGGAAAGCATCACATGCTCCCTTACTGAATGGCAGTGGTATTGGTGCATGAGCATGTATATGTCCAGGCATAAATTTCCACAAACAGAAGGAAATTTTGAAAGCAGATGATGATAAACAATTTTCCCCTTTACCTGGAAGCTGGCTACACTTTCCTTCAACTCAACGTATTTCCCTGGGGCACCCGTGAACACTTCTGCAACATGGAAAGGCTGACTCAAGAACCTTTGAATTTTGCGAGCACGAGCCACTGTCAACTTATCATCTTCACTGAGCTCATCCATTCCCAAAATTGCAATAATATCCTGAAGATTCTTGTAGTTCTGGAGGACTTTCTGGACACCTCGAGCAGTATTGTAATGCTCCTCTCCCAAAACACGAGGAGAAAGCATGCGAGATGTGGAGTCAAGGGGATCCACAGCAGGGTAGATACCAAGCTCTGAAATCTGAACACATACAGATGGCAATCAAAATCACTGTAGCATTCTCCCTGCAGCCCAGTTCAGTTAGAAGATAGCCAAAGATCTAAAAAACACAAAGGGGCGAATGCAGTCCTTTCATGGACTAAGGGCTCATAAATTAGGATCAATAGAAGCATAGGCAAACCTGTCGTGACAACACGGTTGTGGCATCAAGATGAGCAAATGTTGTTGCTGGAGCTGGATCTGTCAAGTCATCAGCGGGGACATAAATAGCTTGGACAGATGTGATTGATCCCTTCTTTGTTGTGGTAATACGCTCCTGCAGCCCTCCAAGATCAGTAGCCAATGTTGGCTGGTAACCGACAGCAGATGGAATACGTCCAAGCAAAGCAGACACCTCTGAGTTTGCCTGCAGTGAAAATAATCTAGCTAAGATAACGCCATGGATGACAGAAAATCAGGGAACTCAAAAACGTGACTTACCTGGGTAAAACGGAAAATGTTGTCAATAAAGAGAAGCACATCTTGCCCTTCAGCATCTCGGAAGTGCTCAGCTACAGTCAGCCCAGTCAGACCAACACGAGCACGAGCACCAGGGGGCTCATTCATTTGCCCGTACACAAGAGCACACTTGCTTTCACTCTGAATCACATGAAACAGATATGAATAGGATGAAGGAAACTCACAAGGAATGATAGCCACAAACCAATTATGCTGATCATAACAAAAGACGAAACAGGCATTATGCTATGCACCTGTTTGTCTCCTAGCTTAATAACACCACTCTCCATCATTTCTTTGTAGAGATCATTACCCTCACGGGTCCGTTCACCAACACCAGCAAAGACAGAGAAACCACCTGATAATTTGGAATGAACAAATAAGGTAAGCAATCACAGTTGTGCATTCAAAGCTCTCTTAAACAATATTCTATGACCCACCATGAGCTTTTGCAACGTTGTTAATAAGTTCCATGATAAGCACAGTCTTCCCGACACCAGCACCTCCAAACAGCCCAATCTTTCCACCTCTCTGGTAAGGTGCAAGCAGATCGACAACCTGTACAATTTTGATGAGGGTGACATTCAAAACATTAAAAATAGGCTTAATGTGCTTGATAATTAGAGACATATTTTCAGTGAATCAACTAAAATCAGGAGAAATTCAACATCCAATGATCAAATATGAAAAAAAAGGTGAAAAAGTAACGTTCACCTTAATTCCAGTTACAAGAATCTGTTGTTCTGTTGCCTGTTCAACAAAGGCAGGTGCTTCACGGTGAATGGGAAGAAAATGATCGGTCTCTGTTTGGAAAAGTAATCAGAAAGACCAACATTTAGATAAATGAAAACAACATCCATGCCAACAGGGTCACTGCATAATGGTAAAATATGTTCTTACTGATTTCGCCCCTCTCGTCAATTGGCTCTCCAATGACATTTATGATGCGGCCAAGGGTAGCCCTTCCCACAGGTACCTAAACAAACAATTAAAGACAATCCATCATTCATATCACGAAAAAACAAATAAATTACATATTAATGTTTGCAAGTATTGGTATCAAAGAATAATTAACTTTTCAAATTAGTATAACAATATCAAAAGCATGCGTCAATTATATCAGGAAATGATGTTGATGTTAGAGCTAGGAAGACACTGCACAAACAATGAAGTGAAACTTAAAAAGGCTTATAATGATAACAAATGAATTCAAAGGGAAAACGATAAATAGAAGTACCATGGATGTCAAAGTCTCACTAGGTTAAGTTAAAAATTATGCATTATATGCTAGAAACAATCTAGTTGTCTGCCAAAGTAAAGTTTAGATTCAAGCTAAACTAACAATTCACCATCATCACATGTCAGCTGCATTATCTTGTTGTGCCATTCCTTTGACCTTGGATTATATCCAAAATATATAGATAGATAGATAGATAGATGGTGCATTGCAAACTTCTAAATGACAGCTATTAGATATTGATATCCCACAAAATTTTGATATATAAATATCATGGGATTTATTTAGGGATACTTTCTCATCCTGATATGAGGCCACGTGAGTTAAAACTCATACCAGATCAAGAGATTATAGCATAAGATATTATTAATATTTTGATTTTTTTTATTGTCAAAAAGACAAGCACCGCATGGGCAAGAGTGATTAAAAGAAAGGATAAATCATCCAGATGCTAAGACTACCATCTGGGAAGCTTCATTAATTGAAATGCAAATTAGAATAAAGCACATACAACCCGCCAAACGCACATTTCAGCTCTTTGACACACCACATCTATTCCCAAAATACCAACTGAAAATAATGCATCCATCAGATAGTCAATTGACATGACATTTGAAAAGGCATCCAAATAAGCTTCCAAAGCTTGTGGTTCTACTTTATACTCAAAAAACTATAGCCCAAATTGCCCCACCAATATGGGGGGAGAAAAAGAAAAAAAAGAGTTTTATTTTACTCCACTCACTAAAATCCCTTCTCCAGTGTACTGCATTGTGCATAAAATAATACCCTCAAAATGTCATTTGAATGAGTGCAAGAAACTGCATTACAGAATTAATGTTATTCCCTGCAAATTGACATTCGAAGGGACATCAGCAACTGCATTATACATACTGCAATCCCCTTAAAATTCAATTTGAAGGAGCACTCAAAGACCTCATGTTGAAGTCCACTGCACTGTCGCCCACGGTCACCGAAATCTCACCTTACCACATAGTTTAAAAAATCCCCAAAAGCAACCAAACAAATTATACATCCGCATCAAAAGAAAGATATTCAATGACCTAAGAAACACAACTACGTAGATCAACACACGATCCAACAAATTAACACGAATAAATATATCACTCAAGGGAGGCCATAGATCAAATGCCACACCAACAATTACAACCAATCGAAGGATAAAAGAAATACTCACCCTGATGGGCGACCCGGTATTCAAAACACGCTGGCCGCGGATAAGCCCTTCAGTCCCGTCCATAGCGATCGTCCTCACTGTGTTCCCTCCAAGATGCTGGGCCACCTCCAGCACCAATCGGATCTGATTATCCAACACCTCCAGCGCCGTCAGGATCGGCGGCAGTCCCTCGTCGAATTTGACATCGACGACCGCACCGATGACCTGGCAGACTTTTCCCACCGCACCGGCACCAGTGAACTCGTCCGTGATCTTGCCGGTGGGCCCGGGAGCGCCCTTCGTCGGCGGAGCCGACGCTGGAGAAGAGGGCGCCGCAGCGGCTGTGGCGTAGTCAACGGCGCGGTTGAGGAGGTATCCGGTGGGAGAAGGGCGCGAGATCGGAGACGGCGATGGTGATCTAGGGTTCAGAATGGAGTTCTTGGAAGGAGCGCGGCGGAGAGAGCCACGGATGAGGGAGGACAACAGCTTGCGAGAAGCCATAGCTATTTACGAGATTTAAGATCTGCTGTTAGGGTGTTGAGATTAATATTTCAGCTGTGAGTGGGAGGAAGAAGAGACATTGGCTTTCTCAGAGCGCTGGTGGGGGTGGGGCTGCGGGGCTTGATTCCCAGAGGCAGAAGAGGATGAGAGGAGTACAGAAGCGGACGTGGCGGGATTTTATGAGCTGGAGTTGAGCGACTTTCTGGAGTCCGCATAGAGCGCGCTGCAGCTAGGGTTTTTCCATGGATTAGACGTCCCAGCTGCCAGAGCAACGCGCGTTATAGGAGCTCCAGCTTCCATCTGGCTGATTGCGCAATTCGACCACAATCTGTACCGTCCGTTCATATTTCTGTTCATCAATACGTAGGTTGGATTCGTTTAGATATGTAAAAATAATATTTGTTGTTTGAATTGCTTGCCTATACCGTTAATGTCTGGTGATGAAACGGAAAGTTTATTATGATAGTCGCCAAACCGGGTACGCAAACGGCCACAATCGTTGATTTGACTTGTTGTTCCTCTAATCGATCTTGATCGTTCGAATTTTACCTGATGTACTGCTTCGATTGGTAGTTTGAAGTGTACAAATGTTGATGCGGCAAATGTTACCCAGAGGGGCGCTAATTGCGTGCTGTGGTTTTGACTCTTAAACATAGCACCCATTTTATTCTTAATTCTTACATTTTAGCTTGTTCTATTTATATTATGAATTCAGTATTATTGAAAAAATATGAACATTGATGGTCTATGTGGGCCAAAAAATTTAGTTAAATAATCTGCTTTCAAATAAAATTGCTTTCATGGCTATTATATTATAGCTTTTTAAGATATTTGTATGCATGTGTGTGATTTACTTGTCTGATTAAAAATATGAGTTGTATTTATTTGAAGCAGGGTCTCTCTTTGCACATACGCTGATCGCGTGGCTTTGTTGCATATTAATAATCTTGACTCACTAAGAAATAAATAAATAAATAAATAAATAATTCTCCTTATAAAGGCTGTAGACTACAAATAAAGATTATAAAATATTTTAATTATATAGGAAAATGATTTAATCGAATTGGTTCTACAATAAATACTTATAATACCTTTTAGTTTATGCTTATACACGTGCAAAGAAAGTTTAATCAAATTGTAAATTTTATCTCCACTTATTTAGTCAAAAATCTAAACATTATCATAATTAAAGTGATATAAAATTGAGGCTGTCCAATGAGTACATACTTGCTAAAAATTATGCAGTTGATCAATGAATTTACAAGCTTCTAATCAAACAAATTAACCTTTTCAAATAATAATATTATAATGTTTAGATTTATATATTTATTTATTTTTATATCTTATATGTAATTTTATGCTTTTTAAATAGTTTAATCCACAAGGGTATCCAATTAAAATAGTTGAAAGTATTTTAATTAAAATGGTAATGACAAATATAAGAAATGATTTAACATTTTCAATCATAAAGATGAGAGTAAACCGAAAAATTTTAGTTGTATTTTTTTCACAGTTGACACCTGGACTAAGTTTCCACGTGTACGGAGATAGAGAGCGGGCTTCGGGCCTATTTGGCCTGGCGGTATTTTTTAAGCGCTTACAGGAAGCGCGTTTGCACGTAGAGCTTTTGGAAAAACTCCAAATCCGAGCTTCCTTGTAAAAGTCATATTCCGGCTTTTATGGTTTAAAAAGTGCATTTTTATATTTCAGCCAAACACTATAGAATCACGTTTTAGATGCAAAAAGTGCATTTACACTCCTAAAACGCTAGGCCAAACAGGCCCTTCGTCTCCGTCTAAGTTGAAATGGGACGCAGACGCTCTTTACCGAGTCCTCTTCGACTATCCCAGTGCTACGTAAGCATTGGTGCGGTTTCTGGGATACATGGCCTGAAGGCCGTGCTGCGTTCCGCAAGCGGCGGTACGAAGTATTCCACGGCCAACTGACTTTCCTAACCGCACGTGAGGAATTTAGATCGCAGTTAGCTCTGTACTCCAACATGACAATTTCACCCGGGAAAGGAACGGCATGATCAGTGGAGTGTGTTTGAAATCCATAAAATTAATTCATTTAAAAATCCTCTCCTCTTGTAATATTTGCTCTTTAAATAGATTTTTATTTATTATTATTTATATTTTTAATTATTATTGTTTATTTAACTTTATAATGCAATATTTGATAACATCAAAATTCTTTTCTATTCTATTTCATTCTAAGCAAATATATTATACTAGTCAAAAAGATATTTTTTTAATAAACTAACGTATTTTTTGTTATTAATTTAATAAATATTTTACTTATTGTTATTTATATTTTTAATCATTATCTCTAATATGTTTTAATAATATTCACTTTATGCCAAAATTATCATTTCCTTCCCGTCAACTTCTTTCCCAACCCAAACATCCCCCAAAATAGAAATTACAATCGCATACCGCACATGTATTGTCTACACAGGCGACTAGTTCTAGTACCATCAGAACTGCTGATATTATTTGGAAAATGCTTCAGCAATGCCCGAGTTATTTGGACTAACAACCATTCGAAGGTGTTGATTGGTTGACGATGCCCACGCGCATAGTGTGACATTCGACATCCTGATTTGTTGACTGGATTAGAAATAGCAGAGGATAATTATATTTTTAATTAATGTAAGACTACCGTGTCAATCGTGCTTTTTATCGATGTTTTTTTTTTTTTTTTTATCAATTTTATTCATCCATGGTCCGAAAGCATGACTAAAGTATGCCAGTCGCTGCTCTTGTTATCCGGTGGATCTTGCCAGTTGAAGCAGCTATCATGCAAATGATCGGCGATTCTTCGATGATCCCACCAACAAGGTGAAATCAAGCCAATCATTGTCTTTGTGCTGATCATGAAGCGCCTCAAATTTCTGGCCACTGCTACGCTGCAGTCCCTCGATTATTCGCAATATGCCTAAGTTCAGGCCAAAGACATTGCAACGTGGCCCATCCCATCCATCGAGTAAACATAATAGAGCAATGGCTGGGCATTTGATCGATCAGCAATTCGTAATAACATACGTTCACTTCAGTTAACATTTTAAACTTTATGCCAATCTTAATTCTTAGATAAAATCCAATCCGTTTAGCATTATTATTTTATCAAAAACATATGAATATCTATTGCACTCAAAAAGCTTCGATGGTTTACATATATACAAAATAAAAAACATTGATATTGATTCACCATAATGGCCGGAGATATCGTCTTGATAAAGCGTGCTTTGGGACATGAGTGGAACCGTACTGCACTTGCTTGCTGCAACGGAGCAGAAAAACAACGGCACGACGCCCGGCGGAGAAGCCGAGATCCTCCTGCACGTGCAAACACACTCGTGCGAGTCTTCTTCCTCCACTCCCTTCCTCGTGTACAACAGCCCAACGGCCTCTTGCCACCTCCCGGTCTCTGCCTAACAATTCAAATCTCTATTTCCCTTGGAAAGCCCCAGAACCCTAACCCAAAAGCCCATATGCCATGCTTCCTCTTTCTCCTTCCAAAACACTAACCTTAGATTCGTCCACCCTCTTCCTCTCCTCCTACAAATCCTTCTCCCCCCTCCCTTCCCAAACCACGCCTCCCACCTCCTTCGATCTTCTCTCCGTCAAATTGCCTCTACTCCCAGTCCCTTCCAACTTCCCCCAATCCAAGCTGATCCCTAAGACCCGCTTCATTGTCGATGCTTTCAAGTCCTCCGGTGATTTCTCGGTCTCCTACTTCCTTTCCCACTTCCATGCCGACCATTATGCAGGCCTTGGCCCGACATGGTCAAAAGGCATGATTTTTTGCTCTGACACGACTGCCCGCCTCCTTGTTGAAATCCTCAATGTCTCCCCTCTCTTCGTTGTCTCGCTGCCACTCAAAGAAACTGTTAAAATTGATAGCTGTGATGTCACCCTCATTGATGCCAATCATTGCCCAGGTGCTGTCCAATTCCTATTCAACGTTCGAGATGAGAGGTATGTTCATACTGGCGACTTCCGTTTCTGTGACTTGATGAAAGCAGACCCAGCTCTCAATGGTTTTGTAGGCGCAGATGCGGTTTTTTTGGACACTACGTACTGTAACCCGAAATGGGTTTTCCCATCACAAGTAGAGTCAGTTGACTATGTTGTGAAGATGATAGAAAGAATTAAAACGGAAAACAGTGGACTTGGTAATTCTATTTTATTTCTTGTCTCCACATACGTTGTTGGAAAAGAAAGGCTTTTAATTGAAATCTCAAATAGGTGTGGCTGTTTGTTGCATGTAGATGGTAGGAAAATGGCGGTTTTACGTGTTCTTGGACTTGCAGACTCTGCAGTCTTTACGGAGGATGCTTCTAGCACTGATGTTCATGTGGTTGGTTGGAATGTATTAGGAGAAACATGGCCTTATTTTCGACCCAATTTTGTGAGAATGAATGAGATTATGGTTGAGAGAGGGTACTCAATGGCTGTAGGTTTCGTTCCTACAGGTTGGATGTATGGGGCTAAACGAGATGGGTTTGCGGTGAGGGCAAAGGAATCATGCTTGATTCATCTTGTTCCATACAGTGAACATTCTAGTTACGATGAGTTGAGAGAATATGTAAGGTTCTTAAGGCCAAAGCGTGTAATTCCTACCGTGGGGCTGGATATTGAGAAGCTTGATAGCAAGCATGCTTCCTCAATGCAGAAGCATTTTGTGGGACTGGTTGATGAAATGGCCAATAAACAGGAATTTTTGATGGGTTTTCACAGGAGATTACAGGAAATAGATGAGAAGGTAGCAGACTCTTTTGGTTCTGATTCAAATGGAGGAGTTGATATGGAGAAGCAGGATAACTCACCTTCAACAGATATGGAAACTTCAAATAGTTCGAAGTATTCAGATATCCTCGAAGACAAATATATAGGAATGGTAGAAGAGCTTCAAGACTGCTTGCCAAAGTGGGTAACCAGGCAGCAAATTTTAAATCTGCTATCTAAATCAAATGGGGATATCGTTGAAGCTGTTTCTGACTTCTATGAACGTGAAACAGAATTACATGAAGAGGCAGTGGTTGATGCAACATCTGTTACTGGGGTGGTTGCCAACACAACATCTGTTACTGGCTGTGGAATGAACCTGATGAAGTTTTCCTTTTCCCAGCCTGTAACAAAATCCTTCAGTAGCACATGCAATATTATTTTAAGACAAGATAAGAAGCTAGCAAACACCAGTTATTCAAATAAAAGCACCGTTTCTCCAAGAAAAAGAGGCAGGGGGACCGAGCGTAAGCTGCAGAAGAAAGTGAAATCAAGTTTGACTTCAGAATCCAGTGGATGCAAACAATCTACCATAACAAAGTTCTTTGGTAAACTTGTGCCTGACGTGGCTCAAGTTGATGGACTTTCTAGTGTGCCACCAAAGCAGTGTCTTGAGAGTAGAGACTTGCCTCCAGACGCTGCCGTGGGATCAAGTATAGTGTTGGACCAGTTTCTTCAGATAATAAATAGCAGTGTATCAAGAGAGGATGCAGCTTCTATATTGGAGAAGACAAAAGGAGATGTTAATCTGGCACTGGACATGCATTATGGTAATTATAATATTGTACCTGAGGATGATGAGAGGAGGTCAAAGCTCTGCAGCCCACCAGTTCAAACACTGCACAATGTTATTGGGAACAAAGCCACTTGCACCAAGGAGGCCAATGCACCCCATTTATCTGAAAAGGGGCATTCAGCATTGGATAGCAAAGCACCTTCTGTGTCACTACCACTTGAAAAGTATTGCCCTGTTGAGCATGGTTTGTCTTCTCATTCTGTGCCACGTTGTAGAGAGTAATGTCTGTAACTGAATGATATATGTTGCTCCCTAGGAGGACTTTTTGTAACCCTTGCATGGTAATTGGATATGCTTGCAGCATGCTGGAGGGCTGGACAGTCTCCTCCTTATTTACATATTGCTCGTACATTTGATTTGGTGGAGCAAGAAAGAAGCAAGATAAAGGCCACTGGTATGCTGTGCAACATGTTTAGGAGGTTTGTCCTAGTGGATTGTTTTGTTAATTTCTAGCTTAGAATTCATATTCATTGGCATTGAAGGAGTGTTGGCCATATCGATAATATTTTTGATATGTCTGCACAATATATATCCTTTTTTTTGTGTTGGATGGTATTATCATATTGATAAGGATTGATGTTTCTTTTATATCTTAGGGAGTGTTCGGATGGATGGAAAAAAGGGGTGGAGAAAATGGAATCTGAAAAAGTGGAGGAAAAAGGTTTTGATGTGATGGAATAAGGGTTAATGATTGAAAATAAAGTTAATAAAGATAAAATAAATAAATTTTTTTTGGATAAAAAGTTAAAGATAATGATTGAAAATATAGGTAAGAACAAGAAAAAAGTAGGGTTGGTAGGTATTTACATAGTTTGAAAGCGGAGTGGGGAGGTTTCTATCCACTTTTACGTTTATCCAAAAGCATCCTTTATTATGTTTCACTTGAAATTTAGGTATTAGTAAGTAATGAATGGTGATTAAGTTGATTTAGCCAATTTTTTTTTAGTTCATTTCATTATACTACAAAATAAAGTCAACTCCATTTTCACTGGACTATGTAGCCTATATTCATATAGCAAACTTACCCTGCATGCTAATTTGGTGTAGGGTTTTACATTTAGAATGTGCATTTGACACTCATAACAATTAAGTTTGCAAATTTACTTATTTTCTCAAAGGTTCTTTACTGTATCTATTATTGTGATATCATTAAGCCATAGTTGCAATATATCATACTGATATATCTAAAATATTTCTTTTCCAATATATCTCTCGACAGCTTTATGTGAGCCCTGCATGGAGGTCTTTTTCTTTTTCTTTTTTAATTTTAGTTTGGTGTAGTTTCAAGGGATTCTAGTGCATTATTATTGTTTATTTTAGGGGAATGTCTTTACTGTCTTGCCTCATAATACAGCTTGCTTGCCTTATCACCTGAAGATGTGCTACCTGCTGTCTATCTGTGCACAAATAAGATTGCTGCTGACCATGAAAACAAGGTTTGTTTATATCATTTGCATTCTCAATTTCTTTTATCAATCAACCACAAATGCATACACAAACACACACAACACATCTTCTGTACGCAATTCCTTTATGCAATAACATAGTGTAATTAGTCAATGAAAACACACAGTGGACTTATTTTCTTCTGCATTTCATTCTTTATTTTCTTTAACAGATCTGTGAGGTAGATTTTGGGAATTGGTTTCAACAGTGCAATCCTGATAAGCTTACTATTAGTTAACAAAAACAAAATAAGGACTTTTTTTAATTACTTCTAAGTCTTAACAGATCTTTTAGGAACTTTTGATTTGTGGGTTCATAGCCCATATGTCATACCGTTATTTTTCTTTTATTGCTTTTAACAAATCTTTTAGGAACTTTTGATTCATGGGTTCATAGCCCATATGCCATAACCATTATTTGACATGAGTAAGAAATTTGGAGTTCTCTCAACCTACATTGTTTTCTATTTTGTTATGGACTGCCAAGCTGCATTTAAATTTATTCATGATAAGACTTTGCCTTTATGTGCTTAGTTCTGTTTTTATTATCCTTCCTCCCTAATTTTGTATCTCTTTGTTTTTTCTAAGTGATTTTGCGTGGTAGAAGTATAGCTAGACTACTATCTATTTTTAGTTTCTTTCTCCATCTTCTTTTTGTTCTTTTGTTTTTCTCTTCTTTATTTTTGTTTTTTCTCTTGGGAAATGTTGTAAGCATGATACGTGATATGTGATCAAACAAGTAATGATTCTAGGAACTGAACATTGGTGGTAGCCTGGTCTCAGCTGCACTTGAAGAGGCATGTGGAACAAACAGGTCAAAAATAAGAGACATGTACAATGACTTGGGAGACCTTGGTAAGGATGGCTAGTTCTTTGCTAAATTAATTTCTTTTGCCCATTTATATTTTCTTATTTACATTCTTTGGATAGTTTACTGATGCTCAATGATATCTGAAGGTGATGTTGCACAGCATTGCCGGCAAACACAGTCATTGCTTACTTCTCCAAAACTACTTTCAATACGCGATGTATTTTCCACGCTTCAAAAGATAAGGTAGCTGTTCTAGTTCAAATCAGTTGCTTGTGCTTAAACCCAGTATCCAGTATTGACAATAATGCCATGGTTTAAGAGATTGAACTTCATGTGTTCAATGAGTATAAAGCTTTTTGAGTAATGTTTAAGTCACCTCAACAGAGCATTAGAGTAGGACGGTGTCTTCAGTGTAATTTGTGGAAGTAGCAGCCTGTGAAGAGGGGAAACTTGGAATGGAATAAAAGCCACTGCAATGCTAATGGAAGTGAAGGACATTAGGATTTGGAAAGGCTTGCTAGGTGTTGCGTCTATGTTATTGTAGCTGATCGCTAATGTTCATTCTATCGTAAGGGGCTTGTGTGGTAATCCCATTGGCAAGTTGGGTTTTAATTATATATGCTTGAGCCCGAGTGGGAGTGCTGTCAATAATCATATTAAATGATTCCAGTGTTTAAGAGATCTAACTTAATATATTCCAAAAGCTTTTGTTTAACCTCTTAAACCTTTGAATCATTACTGCATCTCCAAGAGTTCTATTCTCATGATTGTAATTTTTTTTTAATCTAATCCCTTATCAAGATACAAAAGGCTACATTTATGCCTAGTTTCTTTCTCTTTTTTGCTTGGACTAGGTTGTGCACTTTAATTGGTGATCTAGGTTTTATCTGTTTGTCAATATACTATTTTTATTTAAATTTAATTTATGGGATTTTTTGAAGAAAGTAGCCTTTGAAATTGTATGAAAAAAGTTTTAAAGAATAAAATGGGGGTAATTTATTGTTTTGAGTAGTTTATCTGTCCCATTTACAGCTACAGAGTGCTGATTGCAATTTCAGGACATGATGTTTCTAGGCTTCTAGCAATTAGCAAGTCTAATTCCTTTGTTTCGATAGTTTTCAATTCCCTGTGATTGCTCTATTTATGCTTTTCTATCCCAGTTAACAACTTTTGGCCATGGGACCAAAAGCTCAAATTCACTGGAAATTCAGGTGGGCAACTGCACATGGAATAGATTGATATTGAATTCTGACTGTTGAATGTCTTCTGATCCACTTGAATTTCAGAATGGCTTGATTTCTAGTTTTGTTCATTTGTGGTAAATTCATTCAAAAGGGGTTCTCCAATGAGAAAATGGCAAATATGAATCTCAACTTGTTGCCTAGCTGGGTTTCTAACTTGGGTTTTTTTTGGTCTCAAAGCAAAATGAGCTATGGAAAGTCTGATATGTCGAGTAAGATGTCAACAGGGTTTAGTGGGTCCTGTAAAATGTATTGCGGTGAGTTCATTTGTTATTGGTTCTTCCTTTTCATGCATCCCCTGTCCATTTCATTTTTTGTCATTGCATTATCCCTCCAAATTTATTCATACTCCTTTTTGTATTATGGCGGTTAATTTTCATTTTGTTAAAATATCTTTTCTTCTTGGTGCTTTTAACTGTGTCTATTTAGTTTATGCCAGTAACTGTTTTATGATCATCTTGGAATTCACCAGTGTTGAAGCAGGCAGTGGAAGTGCCATCCGTAAGAAGAACCTCATTGTAAATCTCATGCGTTCTTGCAGGGAGAGGGAAATGAAATTTCTTGTTCGAACTTTGGTGAGTTATCCTTAGTTCTATTGATTAGATTCTCAGTGGTTCTTCCATTCCACCAATGGGAATTTTCCTATGCTGCTGTCTTTACTTTATGGACAAGGCTAAAGGAAGTGAGTCAGAGAAATGGTTGCATTTTTTGAAAAAGAAAATATTGAGTCAGCTTAATGTATCAACAGAAAATAAATAGCAGGAAAGAAGAATTTTGGATTGATTTGTAGTCCAAAGTTGATTGATTAGCTTTAGTTTGTGGGCTTGTTTAATCTATCAATTCATTCAAAGTTTAGATCCTTTGGAAAGTAACACTACATGAGCTTTGAACTTGCATTTTCTTATCCAAAGCCAAAAATAAATTAGAAGAGTTGCATTAAGTTGGTGGCCTCTGTGGAACTATGGCTATATCTTTTATAAAAAATCATAGCAATCCAACATGTCAGCGTTTGAGAAATTGATAAGAAGATGGAATCATGAAAGATAGAAAAGATGCATTATCTTTTCATTTTCTTTCTTTCTTCCTTGTGACATTTGAAACATGTGGAACTTGTAACATTTGGTGATATGTAATAATGTGTTTTTTTGCAAATATACATACAACTTTTCATCAATATTGCAAATATACCCACAATGTTTGAAAAATAGCAAATATACTGACACTATTTTACACTACTTGACCGATGTTGCAAATACACCTACGCCATCAGGGTTTCTGTCCCCTTATGTTAATGTCTTTTTTCAAAATGACCAACGCTCCCTGAACTCATCTTCTTGCCCCAAAATACCGCCATGCCACCATAAGCACCCCAACACATATCGATTCCAACAATGAATTCCACCCGCAATGAGTCACAAATCCCCCAACAGACTCTCGACCCAAAACAAGCACTTGGGGTCCCACGACTTCATTACCATCCCCTTCCTTTTTGTGTGATCCAAGAATCCAGTGGCCCATACTCATCTACATTAGCAATTATTAATCAGATAAGTTTTTTGAAATGGTAAATATATCATCATTACAATAATCTAGATCGTGGATTTGATGGTTGCTGTAAAGACGAATTGTCTTTACATAATCTCCAATGAGATCATCAAATAAGGAGATTGGAAGGATTTAAACAGAATTCCCGGAAAATGACTCTGGGAATGTAGGGTGGAAATGAATATGATAAAATCTCATCTAATTAGTTTGGTCCTCATGTAAGGATCAATTGGATGGATGGTCTTGATTACGCTTGCCTGATCCAATAGGAAGAAACTCCTGTTGTATGAAAAAATCGAAGAACTAGACTAATTCTAGAAGAAGAAAAAAGAAAATTCTTTCTTGAGATTCACAATTGTCAAACCATTCAACAGAGAAAATAGAAGTGAAAAATCATCCAGTATATTTTTCTTGGCCTTTTAGAAAGTGTAAAAGATTTGATAGTATATGGTATCCTTGACATATATAAGCGAAGAAGCGGCTTTCTAGTTTGCATCTCTCTCTCTCTCTCTCTCTCTCTCTCTCTGTTTTTCAATTTTGTTATTCGTTATATTCTCTTGAAAAGCTGTTTG